>BQNB010013155.1:23544-74422 GCA_026074375.1 Tanacetum coccineum | reverse complement strand
TACTATTAACTATTAAACTACGAGCTATAATAAACAGTAAAATACACGGGGTGACCGAGTCTTTTTTCTAATATCTAACATCTATTGAAAGAGGAAATTTATGTTAGCCAACCTGATGGATTTGTCGATCCAGACTTTCCAGACCATGTCTACAGGTTGAAGAAAGCTCTATAGGGTCTCAAACAAGCTCCACGAGCATGGTATGACAAACTGTCTTTATTCCTGATTGAACACCATTTTACTAAAGGTATTGTTGACCCGAATTTGTTTACATGATGTCACGGGGGAGACATATTACTTGTCTAAGTATATGTCGATGACATCATTTTTGGGTCTACGAATCCAAATTT
This sequence comes from Tanacetum coccineum, assembly GCA_026074375.1. Taxonomy (NCBI): domain Eukaryota; kingdom Viridiplantae; phylum Streptophyta; class Magnoliopsida; order Asterales; family Asteraceae; genus Tanacetum; species Tanacetum coccineum. The sequence continues at coordinate 74,072 of BQNB010013155.1, read as the reverse complement.
TTCAAAACAATTTGAAAATCTCATGAAAAATAATTTTGAAATGTCTATGATGGGTAAACTAAAGTTCTTTCTTGGACTTCAAGTTCATCAATTACCCCATGGCATATTCATTAGTCAGTCATAATACGCAATTGAGCTTTTAAAGAAACATGGTATGGATGAATGTGTCTCCATGAGCACACCTATGGCCACTAAGAGACTAGATGTTGATTTACAAGGCACTCTTACTGATCAAATGACTTATCGTCGAATGATTGGAGGGCTCATGTAACTAACATCCAGTCGACCAGATATTGCTTTCACCACCTTTGTTTGTGCTCGTTATCAAGCACGCCCTACCGTCAAACACCTCAAAGAGGTTAAGCGGATCTTTCGGTACCTAAGACAGTCCTATAACATGGGCCTATGGTATCCCAAGGATTCCGGATTTAAACTAATTGCATATTCAGACGGAGATCATGTAGGATGTTAAGACGATTGCAAAAGCACTTCAAGAGGCTTACAATTTTTAGATGAAAAGCTCGTGAGTTGGAGTTCTAAAAAGCAAGATTGTACTACGATGTCAACAGCTAAAGTTAAGTATGTATCATTGTCTGCGTGTTGTGCACAAGTCATATGGATGAGAACACAAATACTGGACTATGGATACAAGTACAACAGAATACCAATGTATTTCGATTTAAAGAGCGCTATCGCTATCTCATACAATCCGGTTCAGCATTCGCGTACAAAACACATAGACATCCGGTATCATTTTATTAAAGAACACGTTGAAATGGGAACATTGGAATTATACTTTGTCGGAACTGAATACCAACTTGCGGATCTATTTACCAAAGCTCTTCCTAAAGAACGCTTTGAGTACTTAGTTCAACGCATTAGTATGAGATGTATGACTCCAACTCAGTTGGAAAGTCTGGCAAAGTTATCTTTTTGAAAAAGTTCATACATCAAATTTGTAAATAAATTTTCCAAAAATAAAATACAAAATTAAAAAATAAAAACTCAAAAAGATTTTCTTGATGTTTTTCAAAAATAAAAATCAAACACAAAAATACAAAATATAAAAGGTCAAAAACATAATTTAATCAAAACCACATGTCTTCTCATTACAATCAGATTCATGATTTGATATTTTCATCATAATTGTTTTCAATGTCTATATAGGATCATGATCTGAGGGGGAGTTATTTTGATAACAAATGTGTTCTCATTGTCAAAACAAGTGTTTTTGTAAATCCCATTCACGTACATCATCTGAATTCTAATTAAAAAATTCACATCGATTTCAAAATCTAATAAAAATAATGATCGCTTGAATATTTGATAGCTTTTAAATAAAATGGTACATTTTTTAGGGGGAGTTTTTCATTTTTTGTGAATATCTGGACTTTAAAAAAGGAAAAAAATCATTAATGGGCTAACTGTGCAAAGGGATCATACTCCAAGGGAGAGTTTTTGCATTTTTTGTTAAATAAAATTCGGTGTCAAAACTACAAGTGCCAAATCTGTCATTTCTTAAACATAATTTCGGTAGGATAAACTCCAAGGACTAAAAGTGTCAATTTCCAAACTTTCAAACTCGGATGGTATAAATAGGAAAAATAATTTATTTTTTTATATTCTGAGTTTTATACTGAAAAAAAAGAGAAAATCAAGTTTTTGACTTTGAGTTCATTACAACGACCACAATCGTCTTCTCTTCTCAAAAGTAAGTGTTTATCCGTATAACAGGTCTTGGAAATTAGTTTTAATGGTGTTCTTGACGTCGAATTTAAATTCGATAAGAAATTAGGGTTTCCAAAATTGGGGGTTTTGAAAATTAATGATAGAATAAGGCTTAGATATAGTTAAGATATAGTTTGTGCATGATTAATTGTAAAAAATGTTGTTTAAAACCCATAAATCTCAAATTCGATAACAAGTCAAAATTCGGAAGTATTTGAAGTTCGTCGAAATTGATAAGATCTTGAATTTTTGACTAAATCTTGGTCAAAATGGATTTAGTCTAGCCTAAAAAGAATAAGAAGATCAATATTGTTGTAGAAATTGGATTAGAAAACCATTTTCGACAAGTCAGAATTGAAAAAGTCAAATTTGGAAGAGTCAAATCTAAAAAAGTCAAAATTCGGAAAAGTCAAAATTGGAAAAGTTAAACTTCATTTTCGGAAGTGTCGAATTTGTTGATTAATGCACAAAATTTTGGGGGGGGGAGGCTTACTAGATTGAGTGTGTGTTAATGATATATGTCTGAATATGTTGTTTAAAGCTCGAATGTCTGTAAATAACCAGATCAGGATCTCATATGAGTTGAATTTCAAACGTTTGTAAAAAAGTACCTCAAAATTGAACAAAATTTGATCAAGTTTTGATGAATTTCATTCCTTGTGACAAAATATGTCTATTCTCAATTGTTTAAGTGGTCTAAGTCATGTCCGGTTACGACCGTTTTCCGCATTGAACAGAATGAGGAGTGAGTGACTTAGTAACCATTCACTTGTTGCATTAGATGTGTTTGTTTACATATTATAAGATTCATTACAAAAAGAAGAATTTCAAAATAACTTAAGTCTGATAATTTTATTCTCAATTGTTTAAGTGGTCTAAGTCATGCCCTGTTTTGATCGTTTTCTACAATGAACAGAATGAGGAGTGAGTGACTTAGTGACCATTCAATTGTTGAATTGAGTTTGACTGATTCTGTGTTCTCAAAAACAAATGCTTTTGCACAAAATATTTTTGAAAAAATTCTCAAAATTTATGTATTGTGTCAAAAATGGTACTCTTTCAGAAAAAGTTTTAAGAATTTGAATGATATCTCTTAAATTTCTCAAAATGAGTCTTATTCAAAATCAGAGAGTATCTTCATCATTCTTGAAAGAGTATTATTTCACAAAGAATTTCTAGTGAGGATATTCTAAACAGAAAGAGAGATAAAAACTATACGTGAAAAACAAATCTAAAGTGTGTTTGAAAAAGAAATGCCATAACATACAAAAAGAGAAATCAAAAGAAAAATGCAAATAAAGCATATGGCATGTGCTAGAAAAAGTAAGAATAAGCACATGAGAAACAAACTGATCAAAAATATGTTAAAAAATAATTGCCATAACATATATAATAGACAGAGCGAAAAGAGACAAAAATGTCATATAAATTGTTTGTTATCTAACATCTTGTCATCAATCATTCAGAATTCAACATGGCACAACCACAAAGACAATCTGATGTTCACCAAGACGAATTGTGTCCACCCAACAAACATTATGCTCTCATGGATGCCAACAAAAAGACTAATCTTGACAATCTGTTGTGTCCAAACGAAAGCAAAATCCTGGCAAAAATTCTTCAGAATCATCCACTCAGATTTAACATTGCTACTTCTTCATCAGTACCATGGATCTACTTAGGGCAGTTTTGGCATACTTTGAATGAAGATGGATCAAAGTAAAGGCTCAAGTTTGTGCTTGACAGAAAAGAGCTTACGATGACTCTTGATGATTTTAGAACGATTTTTCACTTGCTTCAAGCCACAGACAATAATCATGAACGCTTTGTTGTTGCACCAAAGCTCCCAGAGATGGTTCCATTCTATATAAACGATCTTGGTTTTACACTGGAATTAAGATCGCCATCCAACTTTAAGACAACCAGTCTCGTACAACCGTGGCAGACACTGTGCAAGATGTTTTCAAGGTGTCTGACAACATGAGTCACTAGTTTTGATCAACCGCCTTTGCAAATCATGCAGATGTTGTACTGATTTGTCAACAATATACATGTTGACTATGCTGACTTGCTTTAGGAAGGACTGCACTACTCACTCGAACATCCATCAACATTGATTCCTTATCCCAGATTCACAAAGCTTATAGTGAGTCACAACATGACTGCTTTCCCTTAGATTTCTCGCAGAGTTCGTGATAAGTATTACAATTTGGAAGATGATGAGATGGTTAAAAGCATATTCAATTCAGGATTGAATAAGGCAGGAGTTGGAATGACGATTCTGAGTTGGATGATATCTGATGAGGTGAAGCTCATGGAGCATTATCGAATGTATGTTGTAGTGTTTGGGGTAGATGTTCCTACGACTCAGTCACAACCGATTGAGTCTACCCAAGGAATGCATAGGACAACTAGCGCCCCTAGGACACCTAACCCTGATGTGGATAAAGGAGAATCAAGTGCTCCACAAAAGTCTACTGTTATTAGACTTCGTAATACTCAAAGACGATCAACTCGACTTACTCTACCAACACCAATCCCAACTACTGCTGAGGCTGATGACATAATCTTACAAGATACAATTCAACTAAGCCTTGGTGAGCAAAAAAGTCATGATGAACTTGAAGCAGAGCAAAATGTACAAAAAGTTGAGGAGCATTTGATCACTAAGGAGATTGAGAAACTGGTAGAAGGAATGGAGAATGTAGCAAATGTTGAGGTTGATAGTTCTACCCTTAGGCAAAATGATAATCAAAATGATCCCGGCACTAGGTTAGAGCCCAGGAGTAATAAGTAAAGTTCAAAGGTGAAGATAACTGCTGAAGTACAACCAGTCAATGTTAATAAAGAGGAGGAAGAGTCAGCAGATGATGATTATAAGTTGAAAAGAAGAGAAAAAGAGAAGAATGTAGAGGAGTCTAGGCATACACCACCCCCTACAACAATTAGATCCCCTAGGATTCATTCTACTCTCATATCTTCGGATACTGAGAAACTCCAAGAATTGACGGGAACTGATCCAAAACCTTCATCTTCTACACCATCATCATCTTCCCCAAAACTAAAATTATCTGCTTCACAACATATCTTATCCTTGTTTAAACCCAAGACTGGACGTTTCAAATGCTACAAGAGTTTCTTTGATGAGCTCCAAGGATGCTACGGATATTTGTTTGAACATCTAAAGAAAATGTTCATGCCAAGAAAGAAGTTTCATGTGCTTGCTTAATACTTACAATAAGTCATGGAAGAGTCGTTGCCCAAAATGGTAGATGCTCGTGTTCATGAACTAACCAAGACACAAGTTCCAGTATACGTTGCACAAGGGCTTATAATGGAAAGACAACATAATCAAGTTGATGTAGCAAAGATGCTTACATATGTGATTCAGCAAGATCGTGAGAATCTTCGGGCAGAGATTTCTTTGCAAATTAACAATGCTATCACTAACCATATTCCTTCTCAGGTTGATTCATCTGTCAGGAATTACATGTCAGTATAAATTTTGCATGTGCACCCAACTCAAGCCAGCCCAACTTCTACACAAGAACAACAATATCAATTATATCTAACTATGAAAGACAATCCTTAGCTGCAACGGGATGATTTACCCATTTGGCTCGCACTCAAGTACAAGTTTGAAAGACTTCATGTGTCAAATACTCCTTGTAGACCTTCTGTCATTCACCTAAGAGATCAGGACAATTCTTATGATGATGCTCATCCATAGGGGGAGAATAGTGCAAAGAGGCAGAAGACGTCTGAGCATGGAACCTATGTGTTTAGAGAATCGTCATCTGGCTAAGTCAATGAAAGTGAACCAGGTCCATCAACGTCAGGTAATCAAGAACAATTAAATGACTTTGATTTTTGGATAGATTCTTATGCCATAGATGATTATGAGCTTTCTATTGAGAAAGTGTCACAAGAACTTGTGGAAGAAATGTTACAAACTGTTGATGAAGCAAAACTACGCAAAGTTGTTAATGAAATGTTAAGACAATGATGCACTTCAGGAGATGAGCATCAGTATCACATTGATCAGATTCAAAACTTCTTGAAGAATGACATTATGTGGGAAAGCAAGAAAGAAATTTTAGTCTCACCATATCTACAAAAGCCCACTACAGTCGTTCAAAGCTGCCAAAGAGATCCTAAAGCTCCTGCACTATCTCTTGTTAATCAAGATCTATTGTACCTAAAGAAAGGAAACTCAGGACCTGAGAAGACTATGATGTCTCTACGCAAGTATCCTGCAGTTATCTTTCCTGATGATGATATTGAAGAAAGAACTTCCAGATGGGTAGATAAATATGTGAAGAAGTTTAATCCTTATGCTCGATACAGTGTCAAACACTGGAAGAATCCACATGCAAAGATCTTCTACATTAAGAAACAAAAAAAACCCAAAAAGCCAAAGGAAGTAGTCTACTAAAATTCAAAGACTGTTCAAATCATCAAGACTTATTAAGAACCAGGACATGAGCACAAGTTTATAACAGAGATTATTGCAAGAAGAGGAAATGGTAGCATAGTGTCAATCACATAGTCAGATTACAAGAACGTCAACAAGAATGATATTAAGGATATGTATTTGCTAATTGTTAATGGTAAGGTAGATGACTATGCTGAGACTAGACTATTGTGGTCATTGTTAGGCTTCATCAGGAGTACAGTGATCTAGGAAAGAGTACATGATTTCTAGCTAGGTGTGGAAAGCTATCAACAGAAGGTCAATCTTAATGCACCAACAATTATTTTCCCATGCATTGAGAAGTACAAGGTGTTATCTATCGTATCTGAACCAGTATATGACATTATATACAAGAACAACAAGAAAGAAAAGAGAATGATGAGACATCAAGAGGTTCATAAGTTCTGTGATGCTACATTAAAAATAGTCTTGGAAGGGTTAAAAAGCTACAATAACAATGTGAAGCATGGTTATGTGACTCCAAGTCTCAGTAAAGAAGATGTTGAATACCTGTAACTGTTTGAGGAAGATATTGAAGAACGGTTAAAGCATCGTGATCAGATGAGACGTTGGGAAATATACGTAAACGGAAGACCACTAGGATCAAGAAGGGAACGCCTAGAATAATCGACCCTTAGGGGGAGATTGTTAGGATCATAAAAGTTTCGATTATGATACTTTAAGTGGTTTTGTTTATTATTAGTGTTTAGTCTTTATTTTACAAAGTAGAAAGTAGTTTGTAATAAGGAGAAATATGCTAAAAGTGAATAATAGCATATTATCCAAAGAATAGGGACTAGATTGCAAAATTAGGAAAATAAAAGAAGGGAAACTAACCTCCCTTTCCTATAAATACCCACCTAATAAACATTAGGTGGTTAAGGCTTGTAACAAACTCACTTTCCCCTCCCATTTCTCTTTTTTATAAAATTTGGAAAATTGTGAAAGTCTTGCCTTCCTTTCTTAATTCTCTATATTCTAAACCTTCCTAAATCGTATGATTCAAGATAAATCAAGACCTAACATTTAATAATATCATACAATTTTTTATACGTGAATAAAGTAGTAACGTAAAGAATCTGAATTAGTATAAGACTATAAGTAATTGTGACCACCTTTAATCCAAAAGAAAATTTTGGACAGTCTACAATAAATAAAACACCAAAGACATTCAACAAACTTTGGGTACCCATTTTAGGATGGGTCCCTTTGAGTTAGGTGTCTTGGAAATTGTATCTATTTGACGCGAAACTTTGGGAATCCATTTAGCTTCAGGCTCAGCTAATGGTTGCATTTTAGGAAACCACCTAAATGATGTTCTAGGAAAAGAATTATTCGACTCATACTTAGAACGCACATTCAAAGAATCACAAGGCTTTTTCCTAAAAGGCATCTTGCTAACTCGAGAATTACTAATACTCGCATGATCAAAAACATACATATCATTCATATCATAAGAAGCATGCAATCTAGAATTACAAGGAACATTCATAGCATCATTACACTTCTAAATCGTCTTATATGCTTTGATACCAATTGAAGGCAATCAAGTCAGAATCAACGTCAACCGTCCTCTTCCTCTTGGTGGTCCTCCAGATCGTCTAACCATCCAAACTCAATTCTTCTTTAACAAAGACTTGGAGTACTTGAGATACGGCAACAAGGGAAGCTGTCTAGCACTATCAATCTCCAAGATGAAAGCTGCTTGGTATCCTGACTTTGGCCTTGAACTTCTCGTGCTGGAACAAATGTGGATTGAAGATGTGTGCTCCTACGATATAAGTGTCAAATATGGTATCACACACTGGGGGTTTACTTGTCAGAAGTTCTACATTGACAGACATGATGCTCCATATCTTCGAAAAGAAGTCAGATCAACCATGCGGATCCTTAGCTTCATCCGAATCAAAGCTTATTCACGATATGGCTATGACTACTTAAGTGAGATTGTCCTCCGCAGGGCTGACTACCAAGAGCACACCATTGCTGAAAAAGATTTCAAGAACCTGTATCCAAGCGACTTTGAAGATCTGAATATACTTCTTCTACAGGGTCATCTCGATCATCTTCCTGGTTCTGACAAACGCATGCTATCCACTGCTGTCAAGCTCTGGACCCGCAACTTGGTGATTCGTCAACGGGTTGAAGACTTTCAACTTGGTATTGAAAGCTACCAGAAGCAACTGAACCTCACCAAACCAGGATAAGACGCTACAGGATATGAGTTTAATCATGATTACACCATTATTGAGTCTCCACGAGCTGTTGTGTTCCCGGTCAACTCCAAGGAACGAAAGATCATGCGGTACAATGAAATCTACAAGTTCAGTGATGGGACACTGTCACGTATTCTGGAAGCACTGGATTACAAAGTTAAAGAATACCAGATTAAGAGATTCAATCCGGGAATGAATACGAGGTTTTGGACTCAGAAGGACGTGACGAGGAGCAAAGAGTTCATGGCGGCTATTGAAAGGCGGCTGAAGACGAGAAGGATCTTCCGGAATTTAGAATGCTTTGTTGGTGGAAGAGTTCGTGATATTGACTACAGACTTCTTCAGAGAACGGAATGACATCGTCATCCCATTCAAAAGGTCAATATCATGTGTAATATATTATTCTATTTGTACAATAACTAGTAGTGTAATAACAACATGTTATGTGTCAGGGTATGAAATTTTTCTTGAATCTTTCACTTAAAATCCTTCATACACATCATACCTGACACTAACCGAATCCCTCATATATTGAGGGGGAGCATGAATATGTTCCATTATCGGCTTGTATAAATCAGACGCATTTTTCTCCCAAATTTTTTCCTAAATTAAATCACCTGAGATCTAAAATCTCAACGGATTTGAAATTTTTGATCGGGGGAGAGAATGTGATTTTAATATGAAAATCTGATAAAAAATGTGATCTTTTAGACTCAAAAAGTATGCTCTCCCATATGTGCTAAAATCTTTCGAATATCGATGCACATATTAAGGGGGAGCGAATGGCAATTGTGGAAATACCAAAGACCGACCCTGTAATTACTTTATCGGAGTTATAAGGATGGTAAGGTTAGGTATTAGTTCCCACGATCCCGCCAGAGCCGGAGGGATCTACCCAGGGACAATCCACTAGTTAGTGTAGAAGTCCTTAGGTATGATTACAAAAGGAGTAATGTGAGAATAAGGGAATAGTGCGGACTGAGATGGAGCTAGTACTGGAACATACCCAACAAGGTACTAGTAATGAAGTCTCGGTAAGCACTGAAGGGGTTGAAGAATGAAAAAGAAATGTTAAGATAAAGGGTGAAAAGAAAGCAGCCCTCCTTTAACATTAGGCAGAAACCGGGTCAATACATATGCTGTCAGAATCACTTGGTTGATTATTGACATTGAAGACAAGTATCATGGACCCAGTGATACGCTGCACAACCCTCCCTAGCCACTCAGAATCTCTCAAAAGATTTCTGTTTCAATTGTCACGGAGACTTAACACGTAATCTACTGACTATCTCACTCCGAGATAGTTGGTATTGAAAAGGTGGCAGTCTGCTCCAGCCTCCGCTCACTTAAATCAAAACGCACTATTGAGTCTAGAGCCAAGAGATCATTAATTAATCTCGTTAGGACACAATTCAAATATTCTTGTTTATCACCCACTGTGAAAACAAGTAATGTATAATCAGAGTCTTACGCATCATCCTTGTGATTTTGCCAGAACATCCGACTGATACTTATGTACTCACAATGAAGATGGAAATCCTGCTTGAGCTAACATCAAACAAGCTCATGGTAGGTGACTTATGAGATCCTTTATGGGTCAAACTTGTGACACTGGATATCAAATCGGTCCATATTTTTAAATTGACGATTGACGGATTTTGATAAATGCTTAAAACTCTCGATATGTCACAAAAATCAATTTCTCGAGTGACACATCAATTGATTTTCAAATCAATTTTCATCCTCGATCAGTAAGATAGTAACTAACCGATTCACTCTTATCGTATTGTCTGTTTTGAGACGTTCTGATTAAGAGAACAGACAAGTAAGGAGATTCTGATGTTTATGCATTGGAAGATCCGATACTGGTTGTGGAAATCCTGTCAAGGAGATTCTTCTTAAGATTGATTCTACCTGATCACAGGTCGGTCTTTACGGATTCGAAGGTTACTCCAACAAAACACGGGCAAATGACAAAGCCATATTCGTCCCACAACTTTATTGCTAATTGTTTTATTACAGGTTCATATAAAGATGGAGATGGCGTCAACCTGTTCCAGCAGAGTCAAGTTCATAGCCACATGCTCATACTCAAGACTCAATGACTTCGCAACATCAAGGAAGAATGACCTAAAGCTTCCGCAACTCTAATATCAACTTCTTCATTAGTACGTGAAAGTAATAAAGTCATAAAGTGATGAAGTTATGCAAATACTAAGTCATGGTTTCAAGATTGCAATAAGTATGAGCATGTCGGCCCAAAAGTCATGAGCACACAAAGTAAAAGATCACAAGATGATGATTAGAGATTAAGATTGGCTGATGATCTCAAGAATGTTCAAGATCACATACAAAGACAAGCCTAATGGAACAAGCTAAAGCTTAAAGTCAAAAGATCACTACATTTTGTACAAAGAAACCAATGAATGAAGAATCAAAGATTACGAGCTACTGTCATTAGATCAAGACTTAGAATGCTAGAATTCAAACTGTATTTTCTGGGGTGACCTCCCTTAGGGGGAGATTGTTAGGTTTACGAAAAAGACTCGGTCACCCCGTGTATTGTCTAGAATAGCATAGCTCGTAGTTTAATCGTTAGCGTATGAATTATGGTGTTGGGTCGGGTCTTTACCCACATGTTAGCCCACTTAGGGCACTTAAACTCTTGTATTTAAACACCCTTTCCAGCCATGGGAAGGGTTGGTTGTTCATTGTATTACAAACACACACTAAGTGATTTTCTCTCACTAGAACTCCCTATTTTCTCTCTTTAGAATCGGCCAACCACCATTCTCTTGATTGTGTTATGATATCCAATATACTACACACATGTACTATATACTTTTGTACCTTTAGGGACACTTGTCACTTTCTGCATAAGTAGCATCGTTGCCCTGGTTGCACGAGTTATTTTTGGAACAAAAAGTCCAATGGATGGAGAATGGCATTTCACTTTTGGTTTTAGACCCTTTTAAGAATTAGCCTTTTTTTTAATTCTCACGTTTAATAGTTTGGTTTTTTATTATATGGGCTTACGTGTTGGCCCTCATGTTTAAATGTTTGTTTTTTTTGCTGTATGTGATTTTTTTAATTAGCGTACGTCGGTTTTTTATTGCGTCGTTTATTTTAAAGTTATTAGCAATTTTAGTATTTTTTTTAAATTAAACATTTTTTATAAAAGCGTACGTATGTCAGAAGCATTACAATATTGGGCTCGTTTTGTTCGCAATTCGAAGATCTTTCCGGGGGTGTTTTGAAATTTATTACAAAGAAAAGTCGTAAATAGTTAAAAGAGTGGGAATGTGCCCGTGCGTTGCAACGAGGCTTTTTTTATGTTGCCTACTTGTATGTTTCACGTTATTATACGCGCGCCATAAACGTGAGTAAGTAAAAATGGGAGGAAAAAAAACTAAATGGGCCGGCCTAAGGCGGGCCATAATATTTTTCGGAATTGATTTTGAACGAATATTGAGTAAGAATGTGCCCGTGCGTTGCAACGGGGCTGACTTGTATTTGACATTTTTTTATATCGCCTTAACCCATCATCTTCCACAAAATAAACAAACACCTTCAATTCAAAAGAACAAACACACCATCCTCCATCCTTATTAAAAATCAACCGCCCTTTATAAATTATCACAAACAACCAAAATAAACAAACACCTAAATCATCACAAAAAACTTATTGGTCATTATATTCTCTAATAGATACACTTTATCAACCATTTTTCTTTTCCTTTCATGGTGGATTACGATGGTAATTGGGTTGGTTACATGTCACTGTTCAGTGGCCATGACAGTTTTGGCCAGAGTATAATGTTTTATTACACTGCAAATTACCGAGTCATTAAAAAACTACATGTTTTAGAGCATGTACTCTTGTTAAGGTTTTATTCCCTTGAGGTGCACCTCATTTATCACCCTTGGATTAAGGTTTAAAAAAGTTCTCTTATGCGTCTTGCGTCAGTTGGCATTAGAGCTTGTTAGTGTTCTGATGGTAAATGGTATTATTGATCCAAAAACCCGTGCTACTACTGGAGTAAGGTGGACCGAATATATGGGTCGTGCAATCACCGATTTCACATCTAGATTTGTAAGCATGTACATTGTTCTCAGGGACGGAGCCAGTAGGGGGGCTAGAGGGTGCTCCCCCCTAACAGTGGCGGACCTACCCTATGCGAATGTGGTTCCCAGAAACAACCTTACAGATCCACGCCTTGTAGCACGTATGTATAAGAAAGAAAGACAAGCAGCTCAATAATCATAATACGAGTAGAAAAAGAAAACTGTGATTTTTTGTTTCAATGGAAGTTCTGAGAGCATTGTATTTTAAACAAGAAGATGATGTGAAAAAAAGAAAAAGAAAAAGGAGTCGTCCTTTTATCAGAAAGAAACTGACATTTTACTATTTTGGTCTAGTACTTTTATTAGGAAGTTATATTTGTACCCCTTCATTATATAATTTGTCAATTTAGTTGTGCTTAATATATTGAGTAGTATGAATTAACCTATTTCGTAAAAAAACCGTTTTATTAGTTCGTACAAAAAACTTTATGTTAGTACCGAAAAGATTAGGCCCCCCTTAATATAAATTCATAGCTCCGTCTCTGATTGTTCTTGAATAAGAAATTACACAAATCGCGAGTGTGGCGATCATGGTGATCATAAATTTTGTCATAATATGTAACTTTTAATGACCGTGCGTGCATCGAGTCTCTCAATCAAGTTTGGAGACATGTTGATTCAAACAAGTATTCAAATGAGGAATAAGATCATGGCTATAAAGTTATGGAAGCGAGACCAAGATGGCGGTTTGATGGTCTTAGGGTCATGAGCGGAGGGATGATGGTCGACAAGGTTATGGTAATCAACACGGGTATCTGTGAAGGTTGAGATCCCTAATTTTTTTAGGAATATTGACCATGAAGTTGTGTTGGATAAATTATATGAAGTGGATAAGTTCTTTGAAATCATGAATAATCTGGAAGAAGAGTAAGTCAAGATCGTAGCCTACAAGTTACGTGGAAGAGTTGGATCTTGGTGGCTAAACGACACAGCCAAATGAATCGGTTTCTCGTTTAGTGTTGAATTGTTACCTACCTGCCCAATTTAGATTCGACACAGCCAACTTACGACACTCGGCCAAACACTTATGTACGGCTTACGGCTTAAGTGGTTCAAGCTACGTACCGAAATCATGCAAACTTCCAAACTTTTTCGCAATTCTGTATGATCGAAAACTTTGTAACACATTGTAAATTATCTTCGAAAGATGTTTAGATAACCTTTGACAAATGGTGAAGTTCACTTGTAAGTTCACAAGTTTTTAATGTAATAATAAATTTCAATAAATATTCAAGAGACACGTCCCTTTATCTTAAGTTATCTTTGAGGATTGGTTTTGCCAAGTCAAAACTTGACAACAATTGGCCCCTTCTTGCTATATATATATCCCAGGGTTCTAAAAGGCAGCTATGGCGCCGCTAAGGCGTGAGGCGTGGCCTCCACGTTACGAAACAGACCATGGCGTCGGTTCTAGGCGTGGCGTGAGCTGAGGCGTGAAAAGGCGTGATAAGGCGCGCTAAGGCGTGAGGCGTAGCGAGTTTTTTGGATTCAACTCCAATAAAAAAAACTTTTTTTTATAAAATGAAGAATATTACATGTAATTATAGTTTTCTAACTTTAATTGTTATGTATAACGCTTTTTGTAAACTCGATATATATGACATATGATAAAAAATATATATAAATATTTTTAAATTTTGTGCCGCCTTAAGCCACGCTTTAAAAACGCAAAGGCTTCGCCTTAGCCGCTAAGGCGTGAGGCTTGGTCATGCCGCCACGCCACGCGCTATTTATAACCTTGATATATTTACACTCTACCCATACACTTGATATCAACACACACACAGCCAAAATGTATGAAGATGATAACATGTCCCGACCCGTATCCATTCCACAGGATATCGTATCCAATATCCTAACCCGGCTTCCTGTTAAAACACTGACCCAATTCCGCTCCGTTTCTACCCAATGGAACTCCACTATCACCCATCCATCTTTCTCCAAGTCCCAGTACGGGTAGGCCTGGGGATTTGGTCACTTTAGTGCTCACCTTCATCAACAGGTTTAACTCCGAAAGAACTATATTTACCGTTACAATTCCTCCGAGCCAGACCCAACCCATCCAAAACCGACCCATGTCCTCACTATACCCGGTTTTGCCCACCCGTATGTTTCGTCACTTCATGGGCTTGTCGGCTTTAATCTAGGAGCTATTTCTGTTTGTAACCCTTCCACGTGTAAATTCATTAAGCTCCCATGGACACAAACCGAGACGATAAATCCATCGTCTTTATCTACTCGTCATCGGGCGAACGCGTTTGGGTATGACATTAAATGCGCATAAAGTGCTAGACACTTGGGTTACATGTGATGACAATGACATCATCATGGAACATAGACATTTACTGTCGGATCAGCTTGCAATGAGTGGCGTAAGATCACATGTGGCCAACAATATTTTCCATTTGAAGAGAGTGTCTGCATAAACGAATATATTTACTTCAGGGCTTACCCGAGTATGATCGCTACAGAAAAACCAGTTATGGTGGCATTTGATGTTAACCGTGAAGTGTTTAATTTCATTTCATTGTGTGACAATGATATTTCGAATTCAGAAGAGACTATTTTGATGGAACTTGATGGCCATTTAACCATAGTTGACCATCAGGGTCTTACAAGTGGTGAAAAAAATGTTATACAGATGTGGGTTCTGACCGATGTGAAAGATAGCAAATGGGTTAAGAAGCGTGTCGACATTCCAGCAAAATATAGTGAAATAAACGATCGTCTGAGATTCAAATTTGCTGGCACCACCTGAGCTTTTCGGGCGAGATGATATTTGCAGAGAAAAGTTTAGTAAATCCGTTTCACGTGTTCTTCTATGACATCAAGAAGAATAAAGCCAGGAAGGTTGAGATTTGCGGGTTAACAGATTTCGAGTTTAGTTACAGTAATGTTCTCATGAATGTAACAAGTGTTAGCGAGCATGTAGAAAGTATTAAGCCTTTAACTTAGGTAGATGTTTTTTTCTGAGAGTTAAATCTAATAGTACAACTTTTATTGTATAACGTACAGCTCAATAATGAATGACAGGAACAGTTGATGGATCCATATATAATGAATGCGAAAACTTTAATTAGATTATGACATACGCTGTGAAAGAAGATGGCAGGTGTTTAGGCCCCAACAGAACTTTGGGTTTGTCGTGACATTTGTTTCTTCTTGGAAACTTTCTTCTCGACCGGGGGTCCACCTTCGCCTTCTGTAATGACTTCAATTCTTGCAAAGATGGGGTTTGGTGGAGCCATGACTTGACCCGCCTTTAGCCCACCCCATTTTGTATCACTCTGCGATTCAAATCATTTCGAGCACATTAGTTGCATAATAACAATGACAACGCAAGCCAAAATAATTCTAGACTTGAGCGTCTATAATTTGCTAAGCAGAGGTCACAGTTTCAACTTTTTTACTTATAATTGAGTTGATGTGGCTTACGTTATATCTCTGACAGAGTAACAGACCAAAATGCGTGTAGCTAAAATATAGCTAGAAAGAAAATGGGTCCAAAGTTGCCCAATAATTATATTTTTTTAGCATACAACCTTCTATATCTCGTTGTTTTACAAAAATATTTAGATAGTTTTAGAAATCGTATTAATGCAGTAAGGATTTAGAAAATTTCAAGAAATGGAACCTAGCGTGACCGGTTTTAAGCTGCAATAACTTACTGCTTGACCCAGACATTTACATAGTTTGGACCACATCCTATCCAAAGTGCGCGAGTTCTTGGGTTTGGGTTTTTAGTTATTTTTAGAAAATACGAAAATGACAAAACAGGGAGAATACCCATGTAACAGCATTGAATTGTTCTTCTGTGTAGCCAAGTTGACGATAAATACTCAGACATAACTTTGGTGTAACAGGCGACAATGCGACCGCGATAATCCTCATTGCTTCTAATATAAGTACAAGGTCCTGTTCCAAGGTTTTATTGTAAGTTGTACACAACGCATTATAATTTATTTGACCACAAAAGTCAATGATGTATTCTACAATACCTTTGCAGCAGAATCAAAAGAAGCACCTCCTTGTTTAAAAAGGGACCAAGGAGCACACCCATCAATGTAAAGATTCCCAGCGGTACCTATTTCAAGCACACTCTCGCAAGCAGACGATAGCAAGAGACTTTCGTACTGAACCTTTGACTTTTCGACCTAGATGAATAAAATAGTCCAGTCTCAAGAAAGTGAGGCACCGCATTTAACTAAAAAACCTATCGCGAATCTACAATGAACTAAGTTAAAGTGTGTTACTTCCTCCATCATAAAAGTAAAAAGTGCAACAATTTCAATTCTGGAATTCCGTTTTTGCACATGGTAATTATCATGAAGAATTATAACACTGATTTGCGTCTGCAATAATTTCCTAATTTTGTCATTCTTGAGTAATTCAGAGTAATTTCTTAGACATTTAATTGGTAGTCGGCCTGTAGTCTGGGTTTTCATGATTTTTGTCTTAAAGAAGCAACATATATAAGATGTCCCGTTTTCAGGAAGTTTACAGCTTAAAGTTTTATGGAAGTTTGTTAAGGTGGTAATTGATAAGTCAATGGTTCTGATTGAGGTCCGAAAGGTTGCTTCGTAGTATCTTGTAATATTTTTACAATTGGTCATATATGTTCTAACTATCAACTTTAATGTCATAAAGTACTACAATTCATAATACTAGATTCATGTAAAGCTCATGATTCTGTAGTGCTTGACTCATGTAAAGTGCGTCATATTTTATTGTTTTGTGAACATATCCATACTACTTTACATTTTATACTACATTCATGCTAAGTGTGTGATTCTTTACTTCAAAACAAGTAATTGGGGAACTTGAGTTATGAATCTTACCAGTTTCTCGACAGTGTCCTTAAATTCATTTCCTTCAGCTGCAACACTCGAATCAGCAACCAAAGTTGAATGGCAGTTCTTTTTCAAAAGTCCAAGTGTACGATTAAGAAGATTTCCTAAATCACATGAATAGTAATTAAATTTACAAAAGCCATTATAGTTAAGGGGGTGTCGAAATTTATGTCTTGAAACTGATTATTTTGAAAATCCTTTATAACTGCCTTAATAAAATGATCCTGGCTTATGATCATTTAATTATACAAGAGTCAAATAATCATTTTTGATAACAAGTTTCATAATAATTAAAAATGAACAAATAGGCACATTAGTAGTACCTAAATAACCCTTTTACAACCTAATTCGAGAGAGATTTACTCTTATATCAAAAAAAATTGGTCTACTTCAAAAAAGGAAATGCCCTTTTGGTCATCTTATGTATTAATTCCTTGATTATTAAAAAGATCCAAACACTAAAAGAACTACTTATTAGGTTATTAGAACTTCAAACAGCAAAAGCACATCCAGACACTATCTAAAATTCTAAATATCTCCTACAGCCCCTTCCATTATAATTTGGTGTATGTCATATATTGGGGTTTCATTTCTATTGTTGAAATCTGGGCCCGCTAACCAAACAATTGTAATGGATTCAAACTCATTCCTTCAGTCATTCCCGTATACCAAACGCACCATTAAAACACACCCGAGAAGCAAGAGAAAACAATGAAGTACCTATAGTATTGGCGAGATGTGCATTTACAATATTTATGAAGCGCTCCTCAGAATAATCCCCATCATTTCCAAATTCAACCTCTTTCAGGAAAAAGTACCTGACAGCATCAGGTCCAAATCTTTGGACCAATTCATTTGGTTCAAGAGTATTCCCAAGTGACTTCCCCATCTTCATACCATCCTATAATTTTTAAAAATAAAAACGATTGCTGCATGACAATGAAAGTATGCATATGAGCTTAAGCGTTCATTTCATGTTTTGCGACCCACATAATTTAATCAAATTTCAGTCTTGAAGAATGCTTGTGAACTATTACAAGTTAATAACATAATGATTCTTAGAGCCCATGCAACAACTGGTATCTATAGCTTTGAAATAGTAAAAAAAAAAGATACCTTTGTGAGGAATCCATGGCCAAAGACAGTTTTGGGAAGGCTTAGTCCAGCTGACATTAACATAGCTGGCCAATAAACTGCATGAAAACGTAATATATCCTGCACAAATTAATAAAGTGAAAGCATTATATAGTAGATTTTGATAACATGCATATGCTAAATGGTTTGATTCCCAGACAATATCATGATTCCAATATCAATGTAAGTACACGTAACTACGTAAGCTTCAAAAAAATGTAGGTACAAGTGAATCAGACAAAATGTGAATGAGGGCCTAACACAAGTTTCAAATGGAATTTGAAACCTTACAACAAAAAGATAACAGATAGTTCTTGAGAAAATCTAAAATTTTGAGCTAATTCAATTGTTCCACTCCTATTAAGCCCCATAATACCTTGCCAATCAAGTGCAGTGAAGCAGGCCAACCTGATGAGATTGCAGTTTGTAAACTCGGTTGCTCCTGGTCCTGCAACAATGCTGATATATAACTGCACAAAAAGACCCAGAATAAGACATAAAAGTTTGATAATGATTCTTAACAACGAAAAAAAAAAATCTCCTTCATCCCATTAACAGTAAAAGAATTATTCAATTATTTGTCAAGTATATAATACTTTTTTAGTAAACATACCCTAGCAGTGCATCAAACCAGACATATATAGTTTGCTTTGGGTCGTTGGGAACTCTAATACCCCAATCCACTGATGCTCGGGAAATAGAAAAATCTCTTAGCCCGGATTTCATCCAGTTTTGAACCTAAACAATTTTACGCAACAGTGACATAATTTAACTTTCAATGTTAACAATTTGAATAAAAAACATAACTTATATATAAGGTGACAGTTACTAGACTAATTAAAAACTGTCTCACCTCATTTAATCGATTTACTGGTTGAACAAAATCTGGATTCTGCTCTAGAATCTCTTCCAACCGTTTTTGGTACTTTGAAAGGGCAAAAAAGTAATTGTCTTCTTTCCTAGAGACACATGGCTTTAAGTGCATTGGACAACAATTGTTTTCAAGCAATTCTTTCTCATCCTGTAGGTGTTACAAAGCCAAAGATGTCATAAAAATCACATATTTTCCTTAAAATATTTCAGTTTACCAAATACCAAGGACCTGCAAAAGGTATTGTTTTAAAGAGTTTATTACTTAATCGAGTATTAACTTATTGAGCTTCTACTGTAGGCTGGTCAGGTTTCATTGACCATCAATACTTTTTTTTGAAAGGCAGCCATCAACACTATTTGTCTACTAGTAATATTATCTTTAATTATACAAAGGCTAATGGCATGATAATGTATCATAGTTGTCACAATTTCCTTCTATTTGTATCGAACCAAAAATTTTGCTTTTCTGTGTACTAAACTCAATTTTATTGCATTTTTTGTGTAGTAAATTACCATTTTGCCCCTCCCGGGTTAATAAATTGAGGGGCAAAATGGTCATATAATACACAAAAAATGCTATAAAATCGAGCACAGAAAAGCAAAAATTTTTGTTCGATGCATATAGAAGGATATCATGACAACTATGATACATTTAGCTGCCATTTGCCCTTATACATATAGTTGATGATTATAGCTTAAAAATATTATAAAAACTAGATTGGTAAGAAAACTAGCTAAAGGTTGTATTACGTGACATAGGAGGTTGTTCACATTTAAAGAACAGTGCGGGCTAATTTCGATCAGTTTAACTAGTCGTTCTTGGAATCAAAGATTTTTTATTTGACCCGTTTGAGTTATATATCACCAAATCAACCCATTCAAACGTAAAAGGGTCAAAGTCGTCACTTCTAAGAGTATCTACAAGCTTAATAGATTCATTACCTTGTACTCCTCACAACTGACGCAATAGAGTCCCTCGTAATCAGCTCGATAAATATCACCAGTTGCAAGAACCTTTGAATAGAATTCTTCCACAATAGCTTCATGCTTAGGATCAGTGGTGCGGATGAACTTGTCATAAGATATATCTAACTGAAATTCAAATTTAAGAAAGAAAAGCGCACGATCATATAAGTGACTATCAAAGACTGCATTAGGAAGCAAAAAGACGATTTAAGAGTAATGTGACTCACATCTTTCCACAGCGCCCTATATGATCGTGAAATTGTGTCACAGTGGTCATTTGGGCTGGAGCCACCTGCAGCAGCGGCAGCAGTTGCAATTTTCTCCCCATGCTCGTCTGTGCCAGTGATGAATATAACCTTCTTTCCAATAAGCCTCTGATATAAGAAATAAAACTTAGAAGCCCATCTAAACCATAGCATTTACCCAAAATCTTAAATCTCAAAATTCTACGGTTTGCATTCTCCTTAACATAATATGTTCACCGTCCAAGGTACATGTGACCCCAATTAAGTGAATCGAAGTAATAGCATTCACCCAGATCCCATTTTTATTGTTCTTGAAAGTTGAAACTGTACTGAGAATATTTGAATTTTATTGAAGATGGAAATTGTTGCAAGCTTACATTCGCATGTTAGACCCCAAGTGCCTAACTAGAAAAACTTTTGAAGCTGGTGATCATTGCTTGTTAGCGTTGGATTGCCTAGGTCAAAGAATGAACATCATTTCAAATTTCAGGTTGATCCAAATCGGGAGTGAATGAAGAAACTAAGGGAGGATAAGCATATATCAAGTTAGTACCCAAAAAAAAAACAGAAACAAGACAGCATTCGCCTACTATCTAAAATATTTCTAAATGATGGAGTAATAAACTGGAGGGATCTAGTAGACTGCTATAATGCAGTGAATAGAATTGTGCTAATTACCGAATCGTCAAAAGAACATAAACGTAAAAATTTGTGCATTAGTTGGGATGTAGGGGTTTGAGATGTGAAAAGAATTTTAGTATGCCAAAGCAAGGATCCTCACCAATATGTCAACTTAGTGGTCATACTCTTGAGAATTAAGAGGTTATGATATGAGCACACAGACAGCACGACAAAATTGAGAACCACAGATGCCTTGAGTTCCAAGGTTAAAATGAAAGCTAGATTATTTGGGATTATTGTATACTGTATTATTATCAGCATATATAGAAAGTTTGCAAAAAAACATATCTAAAAGAAATTGGTTGACATAAAAAAACATCAGAACCAAACCAGCACTACATATCTAAAAGCTAAATTACTTGATTTTACAGCAAATTATATAAGAAACAATGATGCCGTGCTTAAAAGATGAATGGAAAAGATTAAATGAAGAACCTGAAAACGAGCAATGGAATCAGCAGCAATAGTGGAATAGGCACTGCCCATATGAGGAGGGGCATTTACGTAATATAAAGGTGTTGTTAAAACATATGGCTCCACTTGGTCGTCTTTTCTTAAACTACTACTACTAGTGCAGCAAGTGCAATATAAGTATCTTTTTGAAGAAGATGATGATTTTGACGATGAAAGCCATTTTGAATGGAAATTGTTGTTGTTAATGGGATTTGAAAAGAAGAAAGTGTTTCTTTGAAATTGAATCATCATCGACTGTTGCACTCTTGCCGCCATATCTAAACGATTGAATTCAGGGGATAGGGGAGGAAGGGGTTTAATGAGGATCGGGTGTTTGTTTGGTTGGTTATAAGCAAAACCACTCTACCATACTTGTTAGTGTGTGTTTGGATAAGCTAATCCAGAGATAGGTTATTACTAGTAACTAATACACTACTTATTCAAATGTGCAACTAAATCTATGATATAAATAGGTATAATATTAATATATTTTTGGGTTAATTGTTACACTTTTGAAAACACTTGCGAATTAGAAAAAAAATCGAAAATTTGCTATATTTTTAGTAAATTTCGCAAATATTTTGCGATATTTCTTAAAAATATAGCAAATTTTTGATTTTTTACTAATATCGAATTTTTTTGATATTTTTCAGAAATATCGAAAATTTGCAAAAAATTTGAAAATTTGCTATTTTTCAAAAATATCGAAAATTTGCTATATTTCGCAAAAATATAGCAAATTTTTGCTAAAAATTTTGATAATTTTCGAAAAATTGTGGATAAAATGTGCGAGATTTTTAGTTTTTGCGAGATTTTCTTGCAGATTTTGGATAAAACGTGTTATATTGTTATTTCTTCCTTATTTCGTTGTTTTTCACTAAAAACTCGAATTTGTTCACAAAAACCTCAATGTTGCCATGAAATCTTACAAAGAAATCGTCAAAATACGTGTATGTAAAGGAGGTGCATATGAAAGAGTATATGGTGCGTTGGAGTATATGCCATTAAATTGTGTAAAAGTACACTTAATTTTAACATTGTTTGTCATCATTATTCGTGTTTTTTTTAAACTATGAAGTAGCTGTTCGAGAGACTAGTAAATCGATGCTAATAGTCGTTATTCATGCGTAACTTACAATTCAGATAATGATATTGTAGAGGTATGTGATGATTTGAAAGTGAAATGAATTTATGGAATTTGTTGTTAAAAGTAGTAGAATTGTGACGTTGTGTATTGTTAAGTCTAGTGTAAATGGTATGGCCAAAACATCAACTTCGGGGCCTAATCTCCCAAATTTAACTAATACCTAATAACAACACCTACCTTTTAGCAATCCACAAAGCATTTTTTTCATGTTACCCGTCTGTTAAGTGTATATCAAACCGCATATCATGCACAAAATTCACCAAACACAAATTGACTGTATTCTTGTTAGTGGTAGGTTTTTATCAAAATCTTCTAGTTATCACAATCTGCATGGATTTTCTGAAAATCCTGTGTATGTTATGCCTGGATTTCTTGGGTATCCTATGCATGATCCTCAAAGTGATTCAGCTAATAGTAAAAATAAACAGGTTGTTGGTTCACCAAAACACAAAAAACATAGTGTTTTTGGGAAAGTAAAAAGATTATTTGGCGAGGATTGAGAGTTGTGACATCATGATTGATGAGAGTAGTGGAACTGATGAGGAGCGTTATAGTGAATCTGATGAGGATGAGGGAGACAACACCGTTGAGAACAAGACTTGTAGGTGTGATAAATTAGGAATATGCCTCTACTGCTCAGTAAAACACCTAAGTCCTAGATATCAAGCAAAATTGTACTATATTAATGAACATTAGTCTGTGTTGTTTACATGATACTTTTGATAGATACAGAACAAATAAAAATTGTTTTTGGGTAGAAAAGCTTGGGATGAGGGATTTCAAATTAGATACCCAAGATCAGACCCTCAAAGGGTATATGCAAAATGTATTGTTGACACATGTGGGTGGATTTTTCGAGCATATATACCCAAGATCAGACCCTCAAAAGGTATATGCAAAATGTATTGTTGACACATACCTCTACAATATTATTATCCGAATTGTAAGTTACCATTATAAATACGACATATTAAGCATCGATTTCTAGGCCTTTCGGATCCGCTTCTAGTAAACATGAATAATGATGACAACAATTGGTAAAATTAGGTGTCGTTTTACACAGTTACTGGCATATACTCCAACGCACCATCTGTCTACTCTTCGCATTGCACTCCTTTACCTAACGTATTTTGGACGGTTTCTTTGCAAGATTTCCTTGGCAAAATTGTGGTTTTGTGAACAAAATTCGAGTTTTTTAGTTGAGAGAAAAAACAACGAAATAAGGAAGAAATAACAATATAACACGTTTTATCCAAAATCTGCAAGAAAATCTCGCAAAAAACTAAAAATCTCGCACATTTTATCCACAATTTTGCGAAAATTATCAAAAATTTCTAAATTTTTTGATATTTCTACGAAATATCAAAAATTTGCTATATTTTGCGAAATATAGCAAATTTTCGATATTTTTGAAAAATAGCAAATTTTCAAATTTTTTGCAAATTTTCGAATTATTCTGAAAAATATTCAAAAAATTCGGATATTAGTAAAAAATCGGAAATTTTGCTATATTTCTTAAGAAATATCGGCAAAAATGTGCGATTTACTAAATATATAGCTAAATTTTCGATTTTTTTTTCTAATTCGCAGATGTTTCCAAAAGTGTCAAAATTTGTGATTTTTATGGGTATTTTAGCTTTTTGGTTAAGAAGTTGGGTATTTTGTGAAGTGAGGTAAAAAAATTGGGTATTTTTGTGATTATCCACTAATCCAGAGATAGGTTATTAGTAACTAATACACTACTTATTCAAATGTGCAACTAAATCTATGATATAAATAAGGTACAATATTAATATATTTTTGGGTTAATTGTTTAAAAATGTATTATATGTCACTTTTTGTTATTGTATGTATTTTTTTTGCCATTGTGTCGTTCAACTTTTAAATTTGTGCTATTGTGTGTATTTTGTTACCATTTTACCCTCACTTTTTTTAAATTTTGAAGGGTAAAATGGTCATTTTACATGTAGAAATAGTCGCAAAATACACACAATAGCACGAATTCAAAAGTTGAGCGACACAATGGCAAAAAAAATAGTTGTCTACATACAATGACAAAAAGTGATATAATACATTTTTCGGCAATTAACCATATATTTTTATAGGTACTTAATATCAATCATTGTATTTGAACCCATGTATTGCATAGTTTACCTCTCTCAAACTTACAAAATGTATAATAAAAAAATTAGACATACAATTAGTTATTTCAATCACTACTTTTTTTTAATCAGCTTCACAAGTTTTTTTTGAAAATTAGAGTTTATCTTGCCTTTATAAACAATATTTTACTTATAATTCACACTTATGTGGGACAAATATATTACAAACGATCGTTAATAAGAGTAACAAGATACATAAAAGTAACTAAGATAATGCAAATATTATTTTATTTTTTTTAATTCAATATGGTGAAGACATTTTCAAAAATAAAATATCATATTATGCGATTATGAACAGTGACGGAGCCAGAAAACGTGAACGCGGGGGGCATCAAGCGAAAGGCTAAATAACGCTTAAAAAATTAATAAGTAAAAATCAGGTCGGGTCAATTATGATGTAATTAACACTAATTGTAAGTTTAGTTGTCGATAAAATAAGATCCACTTGGTGATTTCAAATAGTTTATTTAAAAATAAACTCATTTAAACAGTGTAATGCTATAAATATATACTAATAAGTTCCATAAACATAAAAGATATTAGAGGAAATATATGCGGCTAACAAATTAACGTTAAGCTACCGAAAAATGATTTGTAGGCCTAAGTAATGTGTCTAAAAATAGACTTATAATTATGATTGGTGGAATGAAAAATTTGATTGGTGAATATGAGAAGAGAGAATGAGTGTTTGACACTTGTCAAAATGTGAATGGATTAGGCCTATTTGTAAGTCTATTATGTAAGCCTATATATCATAATTCATGCTATAAATATATACTAATAAGTTCCATAAACATATGTGCGGCTAACAAATTAACGTTAAGCTACCAACAAAGCAATGCTACAGATATATACTAATATTCACATGTTGTATGCTACTCATCATTTTAAAATTAGCACAAATCTTAAAAGTGAAAATGTTGTTGTATGTAGTTAATTTAAATATTATACCAAATACAATGTTAGTTTTCATTGAGAAAAATAAATTATATTTTATATGAAATATTTATCCATTGCTTAAAGCTATCGTAACATAAACTTTTGTCACACGTAAAGTTATTGTCATAAAAAACGTGTAAATAAAAACATTGGTTGCTAAATGTTTTATTTAATTACAAAGTATTCGTCGCCATAATGTGAGAGTACCTGCTAGTAATTATAAAGTTATTTAAATTTATGTTATTCGATTTTGATTAAATAATTTGCATGTTTTATTCTTAAACTAGCTACAAGACCCGTTCGATGAACGAGTTAGCTTTCATGAATTTTTTGTGATTTAAGATTGGAATATTACTATATCATGTAAATGTTTTTAACCAATGAAAAAAACAATAAACATCAAACATTTTATAAGAATAATTGTATGTGAGAAGACAAATATGTGAATACTCTCCGTCCTTGTCGCCAAAAATTACTTTTAGACATTGTTTGCTTTTTACTCTTTACATATACACGTATAATTATCCATGTGAGAAGATTGAACACTGAAGAAACAGACCAACCTTTGACAACGTCTACCCTTTGCCTTTTTTATAGTCATTTCGAAACATATCGATACTGGGATTGTCTCTTGTTTAATTTTGTCACACCCCGACAAGGCGGAAACACGGGTATGCGACAAGAATGATCAATCATAACACAAGATACGAAATAGAGAAGTTCTAAAATGCATTAATGAAAAAGAATCATGAAGATCATCCACCTCAAGTGCAGACTTGAGGGAAATTCCAACACGAACACATCACATAGTCACTTACAAATCCAAATGCCCACGCAGGGTTCCATACAATCTTAAACATCAATTCTCAAGACAACAAATCCATAACATACTTCAAAAGCAAAACCTCTCAAACATGATCCATACAGGATATACTTAAAGTCTGCTATCACACATCTCAACCTTAATGATCATTCTCTTCACCTGAAAATGATACTCAAAAACGTCAACAATAATGTTGGTGAGCTCGTAGGTTTGAAGGAAACCCAGTCATAGTGCCAATATTTCAAACAGTGGACAATTGTGCAATATGACAGTGAATATATGCAAACAATCACAAACCTATAACTTAGCATCCCCGCTAATCATGTACCAAGACTTGGCATCCCCGTTAGTCTTATCACCAAGACCTAGCATCCCCGCTAGTCTTATCACCAACGTGTACCACTGCTCTTGGGGTCGCAACCCCGAGGTCATACGCACCTAAAAGCCTACCAACTGGAGCATTTACAATAGGGCAAACCCTTCACAGACATAGAAATTACATGGTAATCACACTCATTGCCATGCACCTCGATGCAGGCAGGAACAATCATACCACATAATATTTCACATAGCAGTCATAAGCACATAAATTGTCCCAAAAACCAAAACCACGTTTCGCACAGTTCAAAAAACAGTTCAAAACACATTTAAGTATCATTTTCCCCCAACGGAAAAGATTTAAAAAGTGAGGCTACGAGAACTCACCTCCGGCAAAGGTCTCAACCAGCCAACTCAAAATCACACAAGCAAATGCAACGACGTCCGAACACGACCTAGTCCAATTAATTTTCCACTTAGACACTCATTTCCAAAACAGTTTTCAGGTTTGATGCATAGTGGTCAAATGCGCGTTGTACGGTTATTCTTAACGTTTTCAGTGGTGTGATGGTTGACAACTTAACTCCAAAAATATCATACTTCAACTCATACCATAGTATAGTATATACTAATACTATTAATATAATAGAGTAATATAAGAAGATTCTTATAATACGCACTTATAGTATACTTCGGTAAATCTATTCGGCACTCTTAGTTACCATTAATTCATCATTTAAATTATAAGAAACGAAGAGTTTAATTATACTAAACGATTTAGAAAAGTTTCAAAAAAATACATTTTTCGTCTTTTAGTCGACTTATTATAATATTTTATTATTTTATTGAAAATCGCGTTTTAAGTAAAATTCTAATTATAGACTTTTTACGAAATTTCGACATGACCCGTACGTTTATACAACGTTTTCCAAGGTTTTAAACCTTAATTTCAAACAATTTTCCACAAATTCACCATTTTCCAACAAAATGCCAAAAATTCATATTTCGCAATGTTCACCAAAACGTATTTTCCAAACGACTTCCAATATAAATTCATAAGTATGTTTCGCTTTCCAAAAGTCTGTCAAATCTCTTAAAACGACTAGATTACGCTTATTGGGCCTTAAGGCCCAATAAGGATCCATTAAGATATTCATACGTATAATATATACTTTAGGCCTAATACCAAAGCCCATTAGTAAATATAAACTCAAAATAATAAGTAACAAAGTAATTCAGACTACAATAAGAACTCAATAAGTCACGGCTTATTGAGGCTTATTGGGCCGTGAGCCCAATAGCTCCAAAACTAATTCCATAAGCTTAAAAATAAGCTAATAAGCTACGTATCGTATTTGGTTATCACCATAAGCTATAAAAATAGTCCACAAAAATATGACATACTAGGGTAATAACCAAAAACACTTCTACTCGCTACCTTGTGGTTTTTGAACCCCCTTAAGCATAAAATAAGCCGAAAAGTGCTTATAAATAAGCTAAATAAGCTATTATCCAAAATAAGCTAATTAGAAACAAATGTTTTTCAACCATCACGACCACAATATTAAAACTAACAAAACCTTATACTATTTTTATTTTTGTTCGAACCCAAAACGTGCCCTAGTTATCCATTCTAAAATGCCTCAAATCTCATAACTTCGTCACCGTCAACACGGTACTGGTTCTAACAAAATTGACAAAAGTCAAATAGTCAAAGGACTAAATTCGAACATTCATAACTCACAAAAGGGAAAGGGTTACATTCCACCCCCTTAAAAGAATTTCACCCCTAAAATTCAGCTACTACTAGTACTAAACAAATGCGGATACTTAATTTTCATATGGTCCTCACGTTCCCACATGAATTCAGGTCTACATTTCGAATTCTACCGAACCTTGACAATGGCAATTCTACTCCGCTTAAGCTTCTTGAACTCTCTCTCCAAGATTTCCACAGGATCTTCCATAAAATTCAACTTAGCATCTACTTGGATCTCGTCCAATGGCACTTGCAGTGTTGGATCAGCCAAACACTTCTTAAGGTTCGACACGTGGAAAGTGTCATGAACACCATTCAACTACTCAGGTAGTCTAAGTCTATAGGCTACAAGACCTACCTTCTCAACGATCTTAAAAGGTCCAACAAATCTAGGTGCTAGTTTCCCCTTCTTCCCAAAGCGTACCACACCTTTCCAAGGCGATACTTTGAGCAAGACATGGTCACCTACACTGAACTCTAGAGGCTTCCTTCTCTTATCTGGCGATCACGCGTAGCCTTAAGTCTATCCTTAATCTGCGAGATCTACTCAATGGTCTCTTGTACTAACTTAGGCCTTATCAACTGAACCTCTCCAATCTCTGCCCACATAATCAGGGAACGACACTTCCTACCATACAAAGCCTCAAACGGTGCACATCTCACACTAGAGTGGTAACTATTGTTATACGAAAACTCAACTAACGGAAGATGAACATCCTAACTTCCCCTGAAGTCTAAGACGCACGCTCTAAGCATGTCTTCCAAAGTTTGGATTGTATGCTCACTCTGAACGTTGGTATAAGTATGGTAAGCCGTACTCATGTCTAAACGAGTTCTTAATGCCTTTTGCATTGACTGCCAAAACCTCGACGTAAATCGACTATCACCATCAGATATGATCGAGATCGGCACACCGTGCCTAGCAACAATCTCATTCAGATAGAGTTTAGCTAACCTGTCCATCTTATAATCCTCACACATAGGTAGAAAATGAGCAGACTTAGTCAACCTGTCCATAATGACCCATATTTGCTGCCCACTACTAGTCCTTGAAACTTCGTAACAATTTCCATTGCCGATCCCTTCCTATTTCCATACCGGAATCGCAGGTTCGAGATTTAAGGTTAGGAGTTTCATTATTAGCAAGATCCCCAGCTATTGAATCTGTTGTCGTCGGCGGGGCTACTTCTTCTTTCGAAATGAGAAGAATAGCGTAGTCAAAGTAGGCCAAGTCGGTAGCCTTTTCTGAAACTCTTGGGAGAAGGGCTGTAGGATTAGAAAAAGGCCTAACTGCTGTTGAAGGAATAGGGGCTGTTTCGGCTCTTGGAGTAAGGGGAGAAGGGCTGAGTGCCGGTGAAATGCTTTTTGAGACTTACCCCACTCAATGGAAATTGATTTAGGCAAGATCCCACGTCCAAGAGTCTGATTCTGATTCTGCTTTCACTCTTATCAAGGAAGGAGGCCACCAAACCAAAGGGGAGGTCTTTGCTTGCTTTTCCTGTTAGAGATGCTAGTCTTTTTGTAATAACTGCTCTGAAGATGTTTTCAGGAATAAGAGAAGACGGTGCTCTTTCATCAGCTCTTTGGCTATTTGCTTGCGATAAAGAAAGAGTGAATTGATCCGAGCCAAGTAGTTCGGCTAAGCCGGAAAGAAAGAGTTAGATCCTCTTTGAGATGAAATGCGGCAATGTCCTAATCAAACCAGGCGCAAGGTCAATGATTTCGCTCAAGGCTCAAGGCATAAAGGCTCTTATTCCTTCTGCATTGGTCTCGGAGGGCCCTCGCTCTAAAGGGTTGATGGCAGCTATCCTGCTCTGTCAGAGATAATTGGAATGGAATTGGTGTGGTTTGCTAGCTCTTTCTTTTGAGACGAATGAATTCCGAATAAAGGAAGGCGGTCGTGATAGGGAAAGGCCTTTCCTTATTACCAGGAAAGAGAAAATGGGCCAAATCGCCTGCTAGAGAAGAAGCTCTTAGGGAATCGATCTAGACTAGATGAGATGCCGGTGCCATTAAACTAGCTGCCAGAACGAGTTCAAGAGATGAGGATCCAGGTAGTGAAGTCACCCTCGGGGGAAGAATAATTCCATTCACTTGTGAAACTGCTAAGAATAATAGCTTTTCTCTGAATCCGCCACTCACTCTCTTTCGGGTAGGGTTAATAAGAAAGTCAAAGCAATCTCCTCAACCTAGAAAGAGAACTCCGGGATAAAAAGAGAACTCCAGGATCTTCTTTTTCTTCTTAAGAACCCAAAGGTGAACTAATTCGTCTTGGTGCAGCTCCTAGTCTTGATCGATTGGCTACCGGGTGTTCACTCAAACTAAAAAGAAAAAAAATGGAAATAGTGAATCAAGATCTAGACTATCCTCTATCCGAAGAGATATATGTCACACCCCAAAAAATTTAGGTCAATATTTTCAAACTTCCCGACAATTATTTTTGATTTTTATACGTTACGTTTAAATTCGGCAGTTTACCAGGAAGTTAACCCGCGTAAATCTGAAAAACATCATCGGATGCGTTCCGACTTAGGATTTTGATTAGTTTAGATGATATATGAGTTAATTTATCTTTTCTAAGTATTTCGTAGTTTACGATCACTCCTGGTATTTATTTTTTTACGCTTTAACGTTTAAATTGTGTTTTTTGCGTTTTTGACCTAACAAAACCCCGGAAACCCAAAACCTTTTTCGTGTAAACTCTAGTTATCGTATGTCTCGTGTTTATAAGTCATATAGTTCATGTATATCCCCCTACTCCACTTCACACGCATGCACACTCTAAATTAATTCCTATAGAATCTTTTTACTTTAATTTAAAACTTATACATGCATAGAAAGGGATGTTTTTGGAAGTATGCAATGTGATGTAAGACCCTTGTATTTATGCATGCAAGCCTTAGACCACTTTTCCAATAGGATGCAATATGGAATCTTGATTTAATTTTAAATGGCTAGTTAGTTAGTGATTCAAGCTTGAACCCTTTTTTTTTTTTTGTTGTGCGTCCTGAACCTAAGCTCACACACACACTCTTGGTATGTAGTGGCACTTTAGCCCTTTGGTTTCATTATGTGTGCAAGCCTTGAGTCCCCTAAACCCTACTTCATGTCCTATAAATACCTTGTGATAGAACTTAGGGTTTTCATTCATTTTATAGCCTCAAAAATTATTTTCTCTCCCTCTATTGCTCTCATTGCTCACGGCACACACATACATACATACACAATCCATACTTTGATTTTGTTCAAGATCCATCTATTTCAATCTTATTTCTAACCATATCTAAGGGTGTTCCAAAGGTTTGATCATAGTTTTTCAAGGTTTTTCTTCAAGATCTAAGTTAGGGTTTCAAGATTTATTATTTGGGGTTTTTCAAGATCTAGTGATTTTGGGATAGATCTTGTGTTATTGCTTCTTGTTCTTCATTCTTGTAAGTATCTTGAATATTTCTTTGTGATTTTTCTTATGTTCTTCTTATATGTTCAAGATCCATACATCCATATGTTGTGTTTTAATTTTTGAAAGATTTTAAAGACAGGATTTTATAAATAATAATACTACTTTATTTCACTAGCTAAATATTATGTTCTTGGTGAGATGAGAATTGAATGAGTGTTGCAACAATAGAAATAAAGGGATTATGTTAGATTTAGGTGTGGTTTTGTTGTAGATTAGTTGTGAACGGAGATTAGGCACTATTGTGAAGTTTGGGTGGATTTTGGTTGCGTTTTTGGCAAAAAGTGCTTGCTGTCACGTTTTCATTAGGCGTAAAAGTAGCTTTTGATGAGCTTGTTTCAAATAGATAGTTTTTCATATATCATACATTAAAATCGGACTTAAAACGGCCAAGTTATGGCCAAATGAAACTTGAAAAAATTTTCGACAAAACCGAATGAATAGTTGCTGATGTGAATAGTAAAATGGGTTTTCGGACACTTTCGGACATTTTTAGACTTTCTAAACACTAGCGAAACATATAGTAACACATACCTATTGATTAGTATCATTTAAAAACGTCATTAACATATTTTAGAAAAAGCGATAAAGTTACTAAAAATAGTAAGTTTGGTAAAAATTTAGCGGACTGGACTTGGAAGTTAAGTGATTAAGGTTAGTTACTGCGTTTTGAAAATATGGAAACTTAATAATTATAGGTGACAGTATTAACGTCCCGAAACTAAAAACTTTCCTAAAATAGAAACTTTCTAAAAATAGTAATTTTTGGTTAAACGCCAAAACTTAACGGAAAACTATATGATTTTATTTCGTCATGATTTGATAATCAAACTAAAGCAAACACAAATGGATGTCTTTTGGTGATGAACATATTTTGCAATTCTTGGCATACTTTCCGTGTTTCTGAGACATGTTATTATTCTAGGTCGCGGCTAGGTTTCTATATCATCTTTTACTGCGTGATTATCATTTGCTCATTTTTGCTAAGGTGAGTTCATAGCCCCACGTTTTACTACTTTTACTTTACTATTTTGGGGTTAGAAATATTGCTTGCTTTCAAACTATGGACATAGTTACTTTCCGTTTCCTCTTTCTGATTACGTGTTGCCTAAGTAGCGAATAGACTGGAGGAGCTCTTTCTATAGCAACTAACCCTTATCTTACAATTCTTTAATCTTCAACCCCAGTTCTGTGCTTACCGAGACTTCTGACTAAACCTTATTGGTTTATTCCAGTACTAGGCTCCATCTCAGTCGTACTTTTCCTTAATCCTCGCTTTTACTCCTTTTACATGTCATACCTAAGGACTTCTACACTAACTAGTGGATTGTCCCTGGGTAGATCCCTCCGGTTATGGCTGGATCATTGGGAATAGTACCTAACCTTACCAACCTTATAACTCCAATTAAGTAAAATGCATGGTCGGTCTTTTGGTACAGTTTTTCACTTTCCATAAAACCAATTGAAAATTCAATTAAGGTGAACTTAGATAAAATATCAAAGCGTTTAGTACCTCGATCATTTTTGATTTTTTCATAAACGCTCCCCCTCAAAACGGAGTATATGAGTCCTAATAATCACGGTTATTATTATACACATATTTTAATCACATTTTCTCCCCTTATCAAAAATTTTAAACCTTTGACATTTTGGATATCATGATTAAATATTTTTATAAAATTTAGGAGAAAAGTGTGGCCATAATTCGCAAGACGTGTAAGAAACATATAACTGCTCCCCCTCAATCGTTGAGGGATATAAATTATTCCTACACTTAATCATCAAAAATGATTAACACTTTGCTAATATACAAGTAATATTAGTCACAAAGAAAATTAACCTTTTTTATTGTAACAATGATGTCCCGTTCAACCACGTCTTTCTGTTGATTAGCCTGTAGCAATATCTCTATTCTCCTCTAACAAAGCTTTATAGACTTCGAAAGATCCTCCTGATCTGTAGTCTTTTCTTGATCTCAGTGATGAAGTCTTTGCTTCTTCTCTGGTCATCCTCTGACCACTTCCTAGTCTCCATGCCCTTATGTACCTCGAACAGATGAATTTTTAAACCATTGGTCATGCTTTTCCTGACTCCTTGTCAACGTCCCATCACTAACCTTGTGTAGCTCATTCACTCATCACTTTCTTTGATCATTTCTGTCTCTGTAGACAACGGCTCTTGGTTAGGGACAATTGTATAATCTTTTGAAGTAATAGTCCGTTGCCATCTAATTGGAACGTTCAATGTGATCTTTGTTTGATAACTTTCAATCCCCAGTTGCACGAGTCTCAACCACACTAGTTTTGATTACCAGCGTTTTCTTATCTACATGTTGACGTGGCCGTAGAAGACTAAGTCTGTCTGTCTGGCAGAGGTTGAGCTTTTCTTGAATATTAGGTAGGAATCAATTCTTATAAATCATTTGGATGGAAGATTTTTTGAATCCTTATTTCCGAATCTTGTATTTCTTGGTATCACTCGTCGAAGAATTACTCTCTTAGGTAGTTGTATCCGTATTTTTTTCAGACACTTTGACAC
This sequence comes from Tanacetum coccineum, assembly GCA_026074375.1. NCBI lineage: Eukaryota > Viridiplantae > Streptophyta > Magnoliopsida > Asterales > Asteraceae > Tanacetum > Tanacetum coccineum. The sequence continues at coordinate 39,184 of BQNB010013155.1, read as the reverse complement.
TGATCACTGACTGAGAATATCGCATCAGCGCTCTGACTCGGCTTCACGATCAGAGGGCTCACTGTGTTTGTTGATGTAGAATTCCTTTCTTCTAAACCACCAGTGAGTGATGCCATAGACCGCACTGATGTCATATTCGCGTTCACTTTCAACCCACAAAGATGGAACTAATTCTTTAAGGCCAAAGTCTAGGTAACGAGCGGCTTTGAGCTTGGATATGGATAAGGCAATTTTTCGCTCTTTGTCACCTGTCAGAAGATAATCCAGATCCTTATTGAAGAAGAATTGTGGTTGAATAGTTACCTGACCTGGTGGTCCTCCTAAGGGCAGTGGTTCATATATATTTTTCGCAGAATTTGATGACCCTCAGGATTACCCAAATCAACCTCTATTCCGCCGCAGCTTATGGCATTCATTCCTTCTGTTAGTGAAGAAAGACGTTGTTCTTATGAACGGCTTTAAACAATGTTGAAAGATGGACCTTCCTAAAAATCAGCTTTTGCAGAGCTTCTTCTTCCTATTCATCTGGCAAAACCATTTGGATGAATGACCTAAAATCATACGTCTTCCTTTGAAGCTTGTTCTCCACAGGAACTTGATACGTTGTGGCGTATGTATTTACCCAGTTATCTCTGGTTTTCCGTCGGGAAATCATTCGGGGGAATGGTCCAATTCTGGTGTTAGGTGTAGTCAGGTCTCTCGCCTCCGGCATCGGCTTAAAACCACGTAGTGGTCGACACCGAATTTGGTAATGTGACGTTATTCGGTTGTCCTCCACGATATGAGACATCCCTTCAACCTGCATTTGGAATTCATCGGAGGATGTTCAGAATGATCTGATTCGGTATCAGTATATGGGCATCAGAGTTAACAACAACATCTTTGTGTCGGTGATCTGCCAGTCCAGTTGAGTAAGAGTCTGGAAGTTAATTTGTAAAGCAGATGCATCAGACTCCCATGGTTTCTTTGAACTTTGGTCATCATCTTTCGAAGGAGGTTGAGCTGACCCAGAAGCGCCATTCGGGTCTTCTTCTCTTTGCTGACCTACCCTGGTTTTGATCTAGCTGATAGGCCCTTCATCATCATCACTCGTCGTTCATCATCATCACTAGTCATGGCTTTCTCATTGTGGCTTTAACCTTGACTGTAACTTCCCTTATCCATGGCATCTGCGTCTGCTATTAAAGCTTCCATAAGAGCCATGAATAGATGGTAGTTGGCGATTTCAGTTTGCAACTCTTGTTCTTATTCATGTGTTTGAAGAGAGCACATCTTAATCAAAATGCTTCAATGAGCAACTTTTGTCTTGATACCTGATAGTGAGTAAGTCGAATCTTGTTTCTCTCCCTGTTCCCTTTTGATTCGATCATCGCCTTTGGACTCTTTTTCAGATTCTTAATTCTTGGATGGACCAGGGCGCAGGCAGTGTAGCACAGAGTATTTCTCGATTAAATCTGTATTGATCTTCAAAGAATAAGTAAGGAGAGCAACATCAAATTATGTTCTAGATATTTATCAACACCTAAAACCGTAGGAACTTGGGATTTAATTGAAGCCAAAACATCAGCAGAGTGATCAGTCTTCTTTACTTCAGACATCTCTTGCCTCCAATCTTGCCACTCTTACTGAAGGGCGATGAATGATGATTTCATGAGAGATGTGGTGAATGTTGTAGCTTCCGGATGATTGGTTGGTGGAAAGGAGTGACCAGTTACGACGGCTTAGGTAAGAATGAGAACTATCTTGAAGGGAGCAATTACTAGGAGAGTTGACGTGACGGTCTGATGACTTAGATCAGGTATGGTGGAATCAGACTCTCTATAACTTTAGATTTCTCATGAATCATCTTCGTTGGTTTGTTCATAAAGAAAATGATCCCAAAGTTATACAGTGTCCAACGAAATTTTTCATGAAGAAGATAAACCATGATGAACTTCCTGGATTTTCTCGAAGACACGTTTCGTCTGTTTTGAGCTTCAGGTTTTCATGAACCTTTGGATAGGCTGTCGCGAGAATTCATCATCCATAGTGCCCAGGTTTGGGTCCAGCAAGAGACATATGAACTTTTCCAGAGTCTGATCTAGTCTGGTCTTCTTGCATGGGCTTAGGGTCTGGTCCAGCCAGATCCTCATGTGCATTTTTCAGGTACTGATACAGGATATGCATTACTCCTGAAGGTTACTGTAGACGAGTCTACTTCACCATGATCTTTTCACCTTTATGAGGCAACGTCTCTGTTTGACACTTTCCTGATCATTTGAATTCAGATGTTTGATGAGGATTCATGGATCAACTTCTCTGATGTATCATCTTAGGTAGAAAGAAGGTCCCAGTTGTCCGAGCTCATGAGGAGCTGATCACGCTAACAAGGATAAACTAGGTCTGTAGATCTTTTCTTCGTTTGACAGAATCTGATCAAGACGGACTGAGCTACTTGTTCTTTCTGTTACAATGGCCTTTCCCTGCCCACTACCTTAGGGCAAGTTTGTGAGTTGTTTCAGATAATTGGATCCCTGATCGTTAACTCCTCCAAACTGTTGCCTACCTTGTGGCAGAAAAGGCTGGATCCAAGCTAAGCCCTAATATCTCATTCCCCATGTCAGAAACCTCACCTCTCCGTTCTACCCTTTCTTGATGCGCTTCCAAACTCATCTTCTTAGCCAGTTCGAGATCCATGATCAACAAAACCCTTTTTTTTCTTCTTGAGTGAATAGATGTCTTGTTGAGCTTCATCATCTTCAATCAACAAGTCACAACCGAAAATTTTTAGAATTTTAAATTACTATTTTTCCCTTTGACTTTTTGGTTCTCGACTCGACTTTTTTGACTTTTGACCTTTTACGGTCACATAAAAAACGATTACCGCGCAGCCGGTAAATTTTTGAAACGTATTTAAATAATAAATCATAATTACCATTATTATATTAATCGCTCCCCCCCCTCCCAAAAACATTTGCAAATTTATTTTTTCAGACTTATTTGACTTGAAAACGAGAAGATATATGTTATTCTTAAATTGATTTATCAAAAACGACCCGCTAAATTACGTTTTCATGACTCGGACTCTAAAGCAATTTGATGTAAAACGACATTCCGGACAACTTTTTAGTTTTGCCCGAGACACGAAACCAAGTAGAAAATGAATGAAATAGCCTCGCAAAATTTTGAAAACAACGCGTACCGACAAAGAAAATAATTAAATTTATATTTAATTATCACCCTTTTATTAAATAAATTTTTTTAATAAATCATTTAATATTTTATTCAAAAACGTTTATTTAAAAACACGAATGTTCAAAATAAAGTTTAATTTTTACGGACAAAGCTTGCCCGTGATACCCAAATAAATAATAATGATTTTAAATACTTTTTTTTATAAAACATTTATAAAATAAGTCATGTAAATACTCATTTTTATGGGAAAAACTATTTGAAAAACAATGGCGTAATTTTCGTAATTTAAATCCATCGTTTACTAGCCTAAACGAGGCCCGAACCAATATTTATCAAAAATTTCACCTTTGGTCCCTCTCGTAATATTTACAAATTTAACCCTAAAGTATATTAAACTTGTCATGTTTTCTAAAAACTTTATAATATATATATGTTTATAATTATACATTTAACTCTCTCTCTCTCTCCCCTTTATTTTCGGCCGCCGCCATCTTTTCCGGCGAAGTTTTTCGGCCGCCGACGCCGCCATCTTTTCCGGCGGACTTTTCCGGCCGAATTCAAAAAAATACTCCCCATGACCCGATCTACTCGATACCCCTTGTCACCCGTCGCCACGCGCCGCCCCCTTCTCCGGCTGCCTCCCCACCGCAGCCCACCATAACACCACCCTCATCACCATCACCATCCCACGCACCACCACAACACCGCCATCATCAACATCACCACCTTCAACTTCATAACCACCAGCCGCCGCTGTCATCCCCGCCACAACCATCACAGCAGCCGCCACCATCACCATATTCACACCGCTGCCATCACCACAAACACCACCATTTTCCGGCCACCCTCCGCGGCTCAGCCGCATACCACCACCACCCTCACCTTTGGATGGTTGTTTTATGTGAATTTATCTTTATTATTATTAATTTTAAAGGGGTGTTTGTTTTCTGGTTTTACAACCCGTAAGGGTGCGTTTGGCTGTATAAAACAGCCAAGAGGCTGCGTTTGGTTTTGGTGGTTTGCACCATCGTCGGGTGCGCTGTTTGGCACCACAAGGGTGCGTCCGGGTGCTAGTCAGCCGCCCCCCTGGGGTGTGTTCGGCTGTGACAGCCACCCAAGGGGGTGTTTGGTATTAAAAACAGCCCACAAGGGTGTTTGGTTGTGAGTTTATCAGCCGCAAGGGCTGTTTGGGGTCCAAAGGGGTGCGTTTGGTTACGGGTTTAACACAAATAGGGCGTTTGTTTCTGCGTTTTATGGCCCAAATGGGTGTTTGGATTTGTGTTTTAAAAACAATTAGGGGGTGTTTGGTTCTGGGCTTAACAGCCCTAAGGGTGCGTTTGGCTTAACAGCCACCCAAGAGGGTGCGTTTGGTATTGTAACAGCCCAAAAAAGGGGTGTTTGTTTGTTGTGATTTTGGCCCAGCAGGGGCGTTTGGATGGCTATTTTACAGCTTTAGGGTGCGTTTGTTTTGGCAGTTAACACCCAAGGGTGTGTTTGGTTATATGTTGTCTTTTAATTGTTTGTTGGAAAACGTTTTATAAACGAATAGGTCATGCCGAAATTTTTATAAATTCCTATACTTAGTAATTTTTACTATAATCCTAATATTTTAGAAACCCGATAAAAAGGACAAATATATATAGTCTTAAGATATACTTTTACAAAAGAGACAATTATTTTAATTACAACCCGTTAAGAAAACAAAATATAAATTTATAATATATTATTTTATAAATTCCTGGACTAGGAAATAAAGTCATAACTTTTTGTAAAAACTTTAGAAACATCTTTTACTTATTTTGTAACTTTAAAACATGTGTTTACTTTTATGCAAGAACGTTTTATTTATTTAGTAAAGTGAATTTCGAAAACGTGTCGAATTATATTGTTACGATTATTTTTCTTACGTTTCTTAAATAATACGTGTAAAGTATTATATGTTGCGACTTATTCTTTGGGTTGTTTGTCCTTATTATATAATTCACCATATGAATTATATAATTGTTTCTTTTTCTCATATGTAATATATACGGAATATATTACATACCTTGCGTTTTGTTTTTGATTTATTTTATTTAACCACCCACCAAACTCATCCAACTTGAAACCTCAATCCTTTATCAACGTGTCGCGTTGACGTAACCAAGTATCGGGGAACCCAAATTCATTATCCTAAGCTAATAGGATTTAGCCGTTAAATTAAGCTGCATCTTCTTGGTCGAGCTGTTCCATTCTCCGTTGTGCTGTGATTATTATTTGCATTTCTGCTAGTCTCTCTGCAACATCAAGGTGAGTTCATAGCCCCACCTTTTCTCTTTTAATGGTTTTCTTAAACTATTTTTGGGGTGAGAATACATGCTTGTTTTACCGAATAACTTATCGGTTACTACTACATAAGCGTTACATGAATGTTTTTACTAAAGCTTTTGCTTATCTACCACATGATTTCTAATACATGTTGATACTGCTTGTAGTTTACCGAATAACTTATCGGTTACTACTACATAAGCGTTACATGAATGTTTTTACTAAAGCTTTTGCTTATCTACCACATGATTTCTAATACATGTTTTGATACATGCTTGTTTTATAAACTGACACAAGAAACTTTATGGTATTGTTGGACCTCAAATTATGAGGTCAATCTACATGTGTAGTTATTGCAAAAGACCCCACATCTTGAACTGTTAGTTGCCTATATGGGTGATGAGCTAGTACCTAAATAATGATCTATGGGGTTTGACAAGCCTGTACGGGGGTATGAATCAAATCCTTTCGAGCACCTAGTCAACGGACAATTTGTATTTAGAAGTTAGGTATAAGGCAATAATACCTAGTTATGGGGCAACATGAATTACATACAAGATATGTGTTAACGTCAAGGTTTCGGTGTCATGAGCTCAATGCAAACAAGATGAATAGATACATTGTATTTGTTGCAATGTATTCTGTTGTATTATACTTTGAAATACTGTCGCTGGCTGATCTTAAACCTTGTGGTCCACTATTGAACATTACTTGATTTATTGAAACATTACTTGGATTTCGATAACAATTCTTTTAAATGTTGTAACGCTATTTTTCTTACAAAAATATTTCTTGAACTATTTCAATACTGCTTTTGCTTAAACCTATGAATTCACCAACATTATTGTTGACGTTTTTGCATGTATTTTCTCAGGTATTATATTGCTAGCTGAGCATGGGAGCATTCGAGACGCGTGGATATCAAAACTTTAAAGGCTTGGTTTTTCTTCACATTCGATAATCATTTATCTTTAAAATATACATTGAATCATGTTTGAACTCTTTTAACTTGATGAAAAGGAAATATTTGGGACCTGAATTTACTCTGATTTACTTAAATCGAATGTGACATTTTATCAAACGTCTTTTTAGAGGTCGTTTACTGTAACTTGTACTTTATACTATGAAGTGGCACCCCAATGTGGTATTCCGCTGCGTTGTTGATTTTATGGGGGTGTCACAGATTGGTATCAGAGCACTCGTTATAGCGAACTAGGTCGTTTTCAAAACCCTAGACTATAACCGTTTTTCAAAAAATTTTAAAAGTCCTTCACCATTGTCCGATATCCGCGCGCACTTGCTCTCAGGTAACTTATATGCTCTCTTTTGCATGCTTATTGATATTATATTAATGATGAATATATAATACTTGGTTATTATTTCGCTCTCATACGTTTATCTTATGACGTCATACTATTTGCTTCATAGCGGCCGATTATATATATACGTTGCTTACTCTGACTATCGCGTACTTCCTGTTTTCTTATTTTCTCCTTCGAACGTCAATACTAGTATTATATATAGATACTCGTACATATGTGTATAGTACTATGGTACTTCTTAATGAGTTCGTTTACTTCGATATATTGTGAGCGATGCGGTTATCTCCGAAACATTTACGCGACCTTGCTTCATTCCTTTTTTTTATGATGTTGAAATTCGGCGTAGTTTGTCAATTTCGCTAGTTATTCTATCATTTGACTTCGAGTTTGAACACTCTCTTTATGCTTTTGAATCGTATACGTTGCTTCGTAATCTATTGTTTTGATATTGTGTTTTTGTGCCGGCGATACTTAAGTAGGATGATTTATAATCATCTTATTGAAATGAATTAGGACGCTTCTTCATTTGAATAAGGAAATTATAAATTACCGAACCATAAGTTTATAAATTCTTACTTACAAGGATTGGGACGCCTCTTTTTGTAAGTGACAAATTATAAATGAGTGGGCTTATGTTATCCGACATAGCGTGTGTTCGTCCGTATGAATCATTCCTTGGGCTATGAATTTCTTTCGACTCGTGCTTTGTTATATGGAATTTCCCGAATGTGTATCGAACGCCGCGAACTTGATAATCTAATAGTAATAAATCATTAACCACTTTCAAGAATTGACGACTTGTTAAATTCTTCGTTCCAATGGCTTTTCTTCGAGTCATGTATTCCATCCTTCCATTTGAAGATTCTCATTACATTTGATTCATTCGCTCATATCGATTGCATATATCCTATGCTTTGACCTTTGTTCACTCAAATTTTCGTTGGAACCTCGACGATGACCTAGGTATATCCACTCATCTAATCACTAGTAAACCAAGGACGAATAAAACAAATTGAGCACCGGGACGACGCTCTCTTAAGGAGGGAAGACTATAACAACCGTCAATTTTCGGAATATATTTAAATAATAAATCATATTTATTATTACATGTTGTCGTTTATAAAATTTATTTTTAAATTATTTGATTCGAAAACGAAAAAGGAAATAATTTAATTCATAGAATTTATCAAAAACGAACCACTAAATCACGTTTCCATTATTCGGACTCTAAAGCAATTTGATGTAAAACGACATTCAGGAAATCTTTTTAGTTTTGACCGAGACCCGAAAACAGTCAGAAAGAGACTGAAATGCCCTCGCAAGATTTAGAAACTAGAAAATAATTAAATTATAGTTAATTAACAGTTTTATTAAATAAAAATATTTAATAAATTTAGTTATCATTTTATTCGAAAACGCTTGTTGATAACGCAAATATATGGGTTAGAAAATTTTTTTAATTTTTTTAAATTTCGGACGAGACGTAACCGGTTCATTAAATAAATAACGAATATTAATAACGAATATTTTTATAAATATTATAAAGATATTTATGAAATATTATCAAGTAAATACTCATTTTTGTTGGAAAAATGATTTGGAAAATAATGGCGCAAGTTTCGTGATTTGAATCATCCGTTAAGTCGCCCAAACGAGTCCCGAACCACTATTTTATAAAAGATTACTCAAAAGTTACACTTTAGGTCCCTGAGGAAATATTTATAAAATTTACCCTCATCTATCACACACCTTACACTTTTATTTTATAACTTTATATATATATATATATATATATATATATATATACAAAAATAATACATTTTCTTTTCATTTTATAAAAATAAAACACACACCACCACCACTATATCTCTCTCTCTCTCCCAAAAATATCCGGCCACCCTTCCCGCCGGCCAGCCGCCGCCGGCCACCATACCGCCGCCGCCGGAAAAGTTTTCCGGCGAGTGTTCCGGCCGAAACCAAATGTTATCCTCATGACCCGATCTACCCGATCCCCATATCCACTCGCCGCCACGCGCCTCCACCTCCTCCGGCTGCCTCCCCACCGCAGCCCACCATAACACCACCCTCATTATCATCACCTTCATCGCCGTCCCACACCCCCGCTGCCATCATCAACCGCAACCACCATTGCCACCACGGCTGCTACCACAGCCGCGTCACCACCACGCAACCACCAACATCACCATCTCCACGACCACTTCACCATCATCTTTGTTTTCGTCATCGCCACCACCACCATCTAAACAACATCACCATCGTTACCACCATGTCCCCGCTACCACCATAAAGGTGCGTTTGAAATTTATAGCACCAAAGGGTGCGTTTGGGTTGCTCATAAACCCACAAGGGTGCGTCCGGGTTGGGTTCTCAGCCACAAGGGTGCGTCCGGGTTGGGTTCTCAGCCGCTAAGGGTGCGTTTGGTTCATTGTTAATAGCTAATAAGGGTGTGTTTGGTTACACATGTTTTTGGTAAATTGTTTAAGTTCGTTTGGATATATATATATTGAGGTATTTGCAACATGGATTTGTTTTAATGGAAACTTTGAGTTAGGTGAAAATGGAAACGTTGTATAAACGGCAAGGTCATGTCGAAATTTCTAAAAATTGTTATACTTAGTAAATTGTCATTGAGGTTTATATTATTTTAGAAACCCGATCAAATGACAAAGTTATATATATAGTTTTTAAGATTATTAAATTGTGATTTTACAACAACCCGAAGAATAATCGAAAACTATGCTTTTACAAACGAGATAACTATTTTAACAAAAACCCGTCAAGAAAATAAAATATTAATTTATAAATATTATTTTTATAAATCCTGGACTAGGAAATAAAGTCATAACTTTTTGTAAAAACTTTAGAAACATCTTTTACTTATTTTGTAACTTTAAAACGTGTGTATACTTTTATGCAAGAACGTTTTATTTATTTAGTAAAGTGAATTTCGAAAACGTGTCGAATTATATTGTTACGATTATTTTTCTTACGTTTCTTAAATAATACGTGTAAAGTATTATATGTTGCGACTTATTCTTTTGTTTGTTTGTCTTTATTATATGATTCGCCACATGAATTATATAATTGTTTCTTTTTCATAATATATTACATACTTTGTGTATTCTTTTCGGTGTATTTTATTTAACCACCCACCAAACTCATCCAACTTGAAACCTCAATCCTTTATCAACGTGTCGCGTTGACGTAACCAATTATCGGGGAACCCAAATTCATTATCCTAAGTAGTAGGATATAGCCGTTAAATTAAGCTGCATCTTCTTGGTCGAGCTGTTCCATTCTCCGTTGTGCTGTGATTATTATTTGCATTTCTGCTAGTTTCTCTGCAACATCAAGGTGAGTTCATAGCCCCACCTTTTCTCTTTTAATGGTTTTCTTAAACTATTTTTGGGGTGAGAATACATGCTTGTTTTACCGAATAACTTATCGGTTACTACTACATAAGCGTTACATGAATGTTTTTACTAAAGCTTTTGCTTATCTACCACATGATTTCTAATACATGTTTGATACATGCTTGTTTTACCGAATAACTTATCGGTTACTACTACATAAGCGTTACATGAATGTTTTTACTAAAGCTTTTGCTTATCTACCACATGATTTCTAATACATGTTTGATACATGCTTGTTTTACCGAATAACTTATCGGTTACTACTACATAAGCGTTACATGAATGTTTTTACTAAAGCTTTTGCTTATCTACCACATGATTTCTAATACATGTTTGATACATGCTTGTTTTATAAACTGGACACAAGAAACTTTATGGTATGCTGGACCCAAATATGAGGTCAATTGCATGAGTAGTTATTGCCAAAGACCCCACATCATGAACTGTTAATTGCCTATAATGGGTGAGCGCTAGTACAAATAAATAGATCTATTGGGTTTGACAGCCCTGTCCGGGGGTATGAATCGAATCCTTTCGAGCACCCAGTCAACGGACAATTTGTATTTAGAAGTTAGGTATAAGGCAATAATACCTAGTTATGGGGCAACATGAATTACATACAAGATATGTGTTAACGTCAAGGCTTCGGTGTCATGAGCTCAATGCAATCAAGATTTATACATTGCATTCGTTGCAATGTATTCTGTTGAATTATACTTTGAAATACTGTCGCTGGCTGATCTTAAACCTTGTGGTCCACTATTAAACATTACTTGATTTATTGAAACACTAATTGAATTTCAAAAATAATTCTTTGAAATGTGGTAACGCTACTTTTTTTTACTAAATACTTATTGATTTATTTCAATACTGCTTTTACTTAAACCTATGAATTCACCAACATTATTGTTGACGTTTTTGCATGTATTTTCTCAGGTTATTATATTGCTAGCTGAGCATTGGGAGCAAGAGAGTCGCGTGGATATCAAAGCTTTAAGGACTCGATTTTCTTCACACATTCGATAACTATTTTTCCTTAAATATACAAAATGAGTCACGATTGAAATCTTGTAATCTTGTTAAACCATAAATTATTGGGGCCTGATTTTACTCTAAAATTTTAATCGAATGTGACATTTTATTAAACGTCTCTTTTGAGGTCGTTTTCTGTAACTTGTGTGTATGAACTATGAAGTAGCACCCCAAGTGGTATTCCGCTGCGTTGTGATTTTATGGGGGTGTTACAACTTTCCACATCAAAGTTACATGCCATGGGAAATGTGTCTTCCATTCTCACATCTCAACCAATTACATCAAATGTAAGGGATGTTTGGCATGAACAACTTTGGACCCATGAGATATTAGGGACCAAATGTTTGAGTTATTGTCTTATATAAATAGGTATTCCTTGGAGTCGACTTGGAGCCTGACGAATGGATCAATGATAGCGGATGTTCTAAACATATGACGGGAAACCGAAAGCTCTTCTCCACTTAAAAGGCATACAATGGAGATAATGTCATTTTTGGTAGTAATCTTCGCGGTAACATCATTGGCAAATGTACGATTTCTAATGACTCTCAAAATATATAATGTAAAACATGTTGATAACTTAGGATTTAACTTGCTAAGTATAGGAAAAATATGTGATAATAAGTGTAGAGTAACTTTCTCTGAACATGATAGGACAAAAACAACAACGTCAAAGTTAGATGTTTTTCAAAAAACCAAAAGATAAACATACACCATCTTCACATTCACAAACACCTGCACAAGCTTCACAAACACAAACTAAAGTTCCTACAACATCTTCCTTTTACCTTTCCTCCTTATATCTTGTTGGTCCCTAAGATGTGAAAATATAGTTTAATCCAATTTAGAACTTACTCAACAGTCCATGTGCAACAAAGTAAGTTTTTAAACAAAATATATATAAGCAATATAAAGAAAATGTTTAAAACACACAGATTGTACTTTCAATGTCATAGTCTTTTATTAGAATCAAAAAAGAAATCTTTGACAACACCTTGCTTGCGAAATAGCAAGGTGATTGAATGACAATTAGGGTGTTATCTCCTTCAAACTTATTCTCTAACCAAAGTTATGAGAAATAAGAAAACAAACTATTCGACTAGAACTGAAGCTTCAGCTTCAGTAGTTTTTATTTTGTTTGAGAGATAAATGAACTCTTCAATATGTATCACATTAATTGGAAGAGATAGCATTTACTCTGGGAATCCCTTTCCTTTTATAGGCAAAGGGATTAGGGTTTACATGTTAACCTAGAATGCGTGTCATGCATCCAATGCGTGGTTGAGATACCATTTAATGCAGACGTGCTCTAAAGTACCAGGTACAGTCCTTTAAGGAAAGTTGTTATACTTCTATACCAACTTTAGAAGCACCTTTTTCCCAAGGAGATTGCTTTATTCCTTTTGACATAAAGCAATCTTTTTCCCGCCTTGTAAACCTTTGAGAAGTGAAACATTTCATTCCGACTTCTGTTAAGGAGATAAACATCGTCTAGCTTAGAATTGTCAACCAAGCTGAACTGAAGCACTTTGCAAAGGCCTTCTTCAGTTTTTGTACCACTGCATAAACTGAAGTGAAGATACTTCCCAATCTTCTAAGGACCTAAAGAGCTAAAGCTGAAGAAACTACAGCGACTCAAACGGAAAGACTTCAGCTTGAGTAACACTTAGAAAATTTTATGTTTAAATCTACTGAAAGACTAAAGGGCTCAGGAACTGAACCCAACAATCTCCCCCTATTTGAATATATTAATAGCTTAAGTTTAAAATTAGTTGTAAGTGAGCAAAACAACTTCTTCTTACATAACTGACATACATTAAACAACATAAACTAATAACATTCCATTCTAACTCTCGTTATAGTATAATTATAAAAGATAAAATTAAAATAAAAGGTTACATTCTACTGCCTCAGCTGCTTAATGACTCTTATCTGCTTGAGTGGATTCAGGTTTCTCTTATCAATTTCAGCAAGCAGAAGGGAATTGCATGTCCTGGCATGATCATCTAGCCCAGGACCTTGATGACGTCTGAAGAAGATTTCTTGTACGGTGTATAGCATGGTATTCAAAAAATCTTTCAGATCTTCAATGGTAACAAAATTCTGTCTGTGGTAAGAGTTAAACATGATCATCCCAAGGATATGTTTATTTAGCACAGTACCAACTAAATGATCTCCATACTGAACTGAGGACTTAAGCCTTTTGTTTGCTTTTAAGTAGTCATGGATGTCATCAGCATGTTTTCTTTTCTTATTTGAGAGATCATTTAGTTTGTCGAGAGGGTCCTGCTTACTTAGAGGAATATCCAAGTTTAAACCCAGTTCTGCTTCAGTTATGTATAAGTAGTCCATTCTTTATTTTATCTGGTCATAGATAGTTTTCCATCCTTTTTCAGTTATGTTAGGACATGCTTCTACCACTTCTCTCCATTCACCAAGGTGCAGATCACTGGCTTTGAAATTATGAATAATTTCACTTGTACCATTCTCTTTGTATACTTTAAGAGTAATTGGACCCTTTCTTGTCAAGACATCACAATTGGTGATTCTTGATTCTGCTCTTATATTCATCATTTTGTCACAGTATCTATCACACTGTAACTTGTCATTATAGTACTTGTTTTCCATCTCTGGACCAAGCAGATCAACCAGTTATGCTTTTCTTACTTCCCCTTCTTGTTTGGCTGCTTCAGCTTTGCATCTTCCTCTAGCTTCTTCTGATGATTGATTTATTCTTCGATTAGATGGATATGCCTTCCATCTTCAGTGATAAAATCAAACTTCTTTAATTTCTTTGTTGAAGATGATTTGACCATAGAGCCAATCACATGAGTTTCATCATCATTAGAACCATTATTAGTACTTTTTTTCTCAACCTCCTCTGAATACATTGCCTTTTTGCCCTTGTCTTTCTTTATATGGTCCCCCTCAGGTTGAGAGGAGCTTTTTGGTGGACTTTGGAGAGAAGGAGATTACATTTGAGTAGTGGTTGTGATGATTAAGGGAATTGGTTTTGGTTGTTGGTTTTAGGTTTTCTTTCAGCATTCTTTTAAGCTCTTCTTTGAAAAAGCCGGGAGATGGTTGTTTGATTTGTGTTCTTCTCCCCCTCAGCAAGCATAGTGTCAACTTAGCCTGCTGAAGGAACAATTTGATCTCTAGCTTTTGATGAGGCAGAATCTAAAACCTAAGCAAACTTGTTCAAAGATTTTGTGACATTTAACAAGAGACTTGGAAGAGAATTCAAGGTTTTTAGCTTAGCTTGAACTGATGCAACCTGTACTGGTAGTGAAAGAAATTCTGCTGGAAATTCCTACTGAAGAGTCTTCAGTTCAGCGACTTGAGATGTAAGATCGGTGACAGTTTTTGTAAAGTCCTCCAGCTTAGTGGGAATTTCTTTCAAATCTCCTAGTAGCTTAATTTCGAATTCATAAACTTGTTTCTTTAACCCTTTTACTTCTTCAGTCAATTCATTAAACTTGGAGGAAATGTCCTTCAGCTCAGTTGGTAGTGAGCTGCTAAAGTCATAAGCAGATAAAATCTTTGAGAATTTAGTTTGTAAAGACTTTACCAGAAGCTCATTGAGCTATGTTACATTAGGAAAGGTAGGTTGAGCTTTAAGGAGAGAAGCTTCAGCTTTGTTCTTCTCAAGTTCCAGTTTATGCTTTTGAGACTAGAGAATGAGGACTTGGTTGGTAAGCTCTTGAATTTGAGAAGACCTGGAAGATGAGGAATTTTGGAGCTGAAGTGTCTTCAGTTTCATCATTTGTAGTAGTATGAACTTCATCCTCCTCATCTTCATCAATATTATCAACAACGATAACATGATCATCTTTAGGTGAATCCAGGTCTTTGAAGCTTGTCTGAACATTTAACACCAGCTTTGCTAGATCTTCTAACTTGATTGTTCTGGAGGATTCTTCTTCCTTAACTTGTCTAGCAATGAAGCTGGTCTCTTCTCCTGTTATGGGTTGAGTGAGGATAGTTTCCAACCCTTTACTGATTGGGTTTGGTCTGCAAGAACATGTGGGTTAGTACCTACAGATATATGATTAAATGAAGTCTTTTTGGTTCTTTCATCCATACCCTGTTGTTGAGGTATAGAGTCATTAGGAGCAGATAATCCATGATCAGCTTCAGCTGTAGAATCTGCTGAAGCATCACATCTTGATGCAAACTCATAGTGAATAATGAAAGATGCTGAAAAAATAGGCTTATTTAAATTAAATGCTGACATACCACTACTAAGCTGAGGGTATGCTCTTTCTTCACTGGTGACTCCTAAAGATGTTAGGTATAACACCTCGTGTTTTAGGTCATTGTATGACATTATGTAATTCATAATTTATTTTTAGGGTTTTACGCGTTTGCTCT
>BQNB010013155.1:0-19902 GCA_026074375.1 Tanacetum coccineum | reverse complement strand
TTTTGCTTGTGCGAAAAATTATTTGTTGATATGTATAGTATGCATAGTTTTTGACATTTTATGAGTATATAATTTATTTTTCTAACCATTTTAATACAACACACATCTTTTATAAAATATTATATGTTTATAATAAGAATATAATTATGTGTGTGTGTTATAACAATGCAAGCACAAGCAAAGTTTAAAAATACATTTTGTTTTACTTAATTACTAATGTATTAATACAATCTTTTATTTTGTTTAACCAACCCAAGGTCAAACACCGCAAGATGATGAAAAGATTTAGACATCTTGTTGGAAGAGAGTTGATGTGTTGGAAATATTTTAGTGACGGGTTTTAATATATGATCTTAGGACATTATTTTCCACACACACTTGACAAACTATTGAACTCTCATTCCTAAATGGGTTACTACACTCAAAATGATCTACATGATGTTTATGTAACACTTGTAGATATAGTGATTTATGCCTATATGCAATGCACAAACGATTTTGCAACTTGACGCAAGACATCTAGCGTAATTCCTGTTAGGCATAATCTGAAAACTAGTAACATACGAATAGCATACATGGCACATGTATTTAGATATATAATTAGTTCAATTACAAATAGTAATGATTACTTATTAATATCTATTAACCAAGTTGAAACAAAAGTGAACACACATAATCATCTAGAATACACATAAGGATATTCGTCGTTGTTTTGTGTATTAGATATAACGATGTATACTTAACTTGATTTGATTTGAAAATAAAATAGTTCCTTCCCATTTCAAAAATTAATTAAGATTAATATTTTGAAAAGGCAAATACATTATTTTTCAAAGATATATCAATTATAAATGTCCGACTCAAAGGAAAATGTAAAATAAAAGTTTTACGTTAAAACAAAACTTAAAGTTTTGACCACTATGTAGTATTTTGCATTTCTGACTTATTTAAATTTGGAATGAAGACTTGGAAGTATTTTTAAATGAAAGTAGACTCAATTATCTTCGAAATGGCGGGTGGCGCGACTTCTACGGACTTACAGTTAATTTTATATGATTTTTTGAAGTTTGTCAAATTCTGCTGAAACAAACATACGACCCCCATAAAGGTGACGGCTCCCAGATATATTAGGGGGCTGCCCGAACATTTAGGGGACCGCCACCAGAGACTCAAAAACACGTTTTTTGTATAAAATTATTTGGTAACTTTATGTAGGGACATAGGACTTCAGAAAGTTGTTCCAGCACATAAAACACGTGTTTTAGACGTCATTTTTACTCCTAGGACTTACAAAGACGTATTTTACACTTCCAAGCTTTTTGAGAATATTTCCAGTCAAGCTAGTATACGAGGTATATTTAACAACAAAACTAATACAAATCAAGCAACAAAACACTTTTCATATTTAATCCCCCTTCATGGGTAATTTGATACATGGATCGTACTCTATTTTAAAAACCATTTGTTTTGAAAACTAGAGCGACGTGGCTCCTGATACCAATTGTGGAAACCGTAGAGGGGGGTGAATACGTTTCCATTTTAAAACTTTAAATCTTTTGTATCAAATCACCAATCAAGTTTGACACAATATGAGAAGTGTTGATTATAGATCTACAATTACTAATACATAATCTAACAATACAACCACACTCACAATATTCACTACAAAGAACTACACAACCATAAGTAAAATGATATACACAACAATCAACGCAATCATGATCACAATGCAAGTATTAAAGTAAAGCAATAAATGTAAAGAAATAAGTAAAGCGAAAGGTAAAAGAAAATGCAAACCGGACACGATGATTTATAGTGGTTCGGTCATGAAGCTCCTCTTCGCCCTACTCCACTCCCCGAGTATCCAACTCGAGAGTTACTTCACTAATCAACAAGCTCCCTTTCGGCGGAGAAAACCTTATACCAATGCTTACATTATTTTCCGACACTAAGCTAGATGTCGAGTCCTTCTTCGGGTACAACCAAACCCGTTATGTTTTATGGCCCAACATAACAAACCATGTGTTTTATGGCCTAAACACATAAACCACGTCGCTTACATTATTTTCCGACACTAAGCTAGATGTCGAGTCCTAATCTTAGCTAGAACCAATCTACCACTTCACCAATGTATTTTAAGGCCTAAAATACTAACCAACCCACAATCAACCCATCCAAATATATACATCATTTGGATCTACACACTACTAAAGATTGGAAGACATGGACTCGATCTATATGTAACAAATGTTACAAATGGACTAACTAGACTACATAACTTCGGATCTTGAAGATGACCGAAGTTCTTCTCTTGCACTTGAGGAAAGGAGGAAAGGATAGAAGATTTGATCACATTTAAACAAGATTAACCAAGTTGAATGATCAAAGATTTAGAGAGATTTAGTGAGATCTAGAGAGAGAAAGAACTGAAAGAAAATCATGCAAAAGAGTTGTAAAAATAGTTGGAGGTGACCCACTATTTATAGGAGCTGAAAAACAGCCTGTCAGGAAACGGCGGTCCCAGATATATTAGGGGGCCGCCGGCCTATTTAAGGGACCACCTCGACAGACGCTCCTGTTTTTGTCTTTTTGTGGTGACAAACTTGTCTGCTGAAAGTTTAACATGTTTTGGGGGGAAAAGAACCAGATTTTGAATTTTGAAATAATTACCACATAAAACATTTCTTTATAATTTAAAAAATAATTTGTCTAATTAATTTTTGAAAAAATTATTTTGTTACATTTATAAAAATGTAAAGTTTAAGACAAAAACTTATTTCTTTGATCATCCCACAAGTTTAATGTTTGTTTGTACATACCTTATGTGATTTACGTCGGGTGTAAACCAATGTCCGTCTTGATGCATACTTGAGACGTCGAGAGATGTTGCTGATGCATGTATGCATTGATGATTTGTGTAAACCAGTAACTTTCAAACAAATGTCGGTGTTGATGTAGACTTGAGACGTCGATAAATGTAAATGCATGTATGCATTGATGATTTGTGATTACGAGTAACTTGCGCATTTTATGTTAGGTATTATAAGTCACATGTTTGCCATCACCAAAACATAAAGAGATCGTATAGATTAAATATCATAATATTTGTACTAACAAATAATATAAGAAACATAATGTTGTTTTCTTATATGCATCCATGCATTTTCATTATTACGATTTACTCAAGTTTTCAAACGCATAATAATTGTATCACTTTTTTATGTTGAGATGAAGAATATAAATATTTTGGCATAAAAACATTATTTATACGGTCGGAAAATTAAATTTATAAAAGTGCATATATGATTTTTCTTATCATTTGAATCCTTAAAGGCTTTTCGTAATACTCTTCAAGTGTAAAAGTCTAGTGAACACGTTGTTGAAGTTCAACCGGGTTCATTAATTTAGAAATATATTTCAAACCTTCTTATAAAGGTAAGGTAAAATAACATCCAATATCGTCTTTTACGGTGTATGGAGGAGATTGAAACGTAGACGGTCATACCCCTACCTTGTAAATGTGTATTCGTTTATGTTGATTGAGATGAATACAATAGGATACATATATAGTATGCATAATGGGCCTAACCTAGTTACATACATATACAAAGAAGGCCATGGCCGTATAGACTGTTAACAGCCCCCCGCAGTTGGAGCGGGAGATGAACGAACGCTCAAACTGGTACGAAACTCATCAAACAAACTAGTTGGTAAACCTTTGGTGAAGATATCCGCATACTGATAACGTGACGGGACATGTAGAACCCGTATAGCACCGGTAGCAACAAGATCCCGAACAAAGTGAATGTCAATCTCGATATGCTTCGTGCTTTGATGTTGCACGGGATTAGAAGAGAGATAGACGGCACTCACATTGTCACAATAGACAAGTGTAGCAGTGGCTAGAGGTGTATGAAGTTCACGTAATAGATTACGTAACCAGCAAGTTTCAGCAACCGCATTGGCAACACCCCGATACTCAGCCTCAGCACTAGATCGAGAGAGAGTAAATTGGCGCTTCGATGACCAGGAGAGAAGATTGTTGCCAAGAAAAACACAATAACCAGAGGTTGATCGACGAGTAGTGGGACAACCCGCCCAATCCGCATCTGAGTAAGCCACTAAAGATGACGTCGTAGAGGAATAAAGCTGTAATCCATAGGACAAGGTGCCACGCACATACCGTAAGATCCTCTTGAGAGCAGAGAGATGAGGCTCTCGGGGGTCATGCATAAAGAGACAGACCTGCTGAACAGCATATGAAATGTCAGGCCGGGTAAAGGTGAGATACTGTAAGGCCCCAATGAATCAAGATATTGTTGTGCTACAAAACAAAGTTAGCAGACAAGTGCACATTATACATTAGCAAAAACATTAGACGAAGAACTAGACATGCAATTCTAGGTTTTATTATTCTAAAGTATGGACACTTTGAAAGAGAAAGTTGAAACTAGAAACAGTAATCATTATTTTTTTAAAAAAAAACAACCTAGATGATGATATAAAAAGAATCGAGAACGTTTTGTTTACGAAGAAAAGATTAGACCGACTTTTAATAAACGAGAATGGGATTCGTTTATTGATTGACACAAAAATATTATGAGAATGACCTTTTAAAAGTAGACGAATAACACTTAATATCTTGGTAAAATATGTAAATATATATATATATATATATACACACTTTAAAAGAACAAAAAAGAAAAATAAGACGAGGATGAAGACGATGTGCTCTTGGATGTGAATGAATGATTCCATATAGTATTATATATTTAATTATATTTATAATATATATATATATAATATTATATAATAATATACTATATATATATTTATATATATATATATATTAATTATAAATTATATATTCACTTTAAAGAAACAAAAAGAAAATAGACAAGGATGAAGACGATGTGCTCTTGGATGTGAATGAATGATTCCATAGAGCCGAAAAGTGGGAAAGGATGAGCGATACTAAAGAAGGAACGTGTTGACGAGAGGTTGATAGAAAAGATTGATATATCATTTGCACTAACAATTTACGTGATATGATCTTATCGAGACAAAGGTGGATGATTGGGAATTTAAAGGTTTGTTTGGTGTTTTGTTGGTTGACAATGTTGAGGAACAAAGTGGGATGTGAAATGGGGTGGTAGTTCTTTTATGGTGGAATAATAATGAGAGACTCAACAATGTGGTGACTCAATAACACTTGAAGATTGAATATCTTCTTTATGTTCTTCACTTTCTAGAAAGTGGAAAGTTTTTTGAAGGAGTGACATTTGCATTTCGCAAATTACTTAAATATTTCAGATGAAATAATTAAGTTGTCAAGGGATATAGGAGGAATTCTAATAGTAACAAGACTATTAGAAGAGAGAAGAAACGTTTAGGAGTGAGAAGAATCGTCTATGAATTTGAGACAAGATGTATGTGAGATGTGAGGACCAAGTTTGTTGTGAGGGGATTTTTTTTGGAAGGATGATGTAAAGTCTATCGATTGTAAGGATTGTGTTTGATAATGAGACGCATTTCATTATGAAATTCACTTGACTCTTGAAAACATAAGCAACGATGCTTATGAGTGTTGGGATATGAGGATGAACTATTGATCTATAGAGAGATATGTGAGGTATCAGGTTTGGGTGTGGAGAGTAGACGTCAAATCGTTAGCAGAGAGAGGAATCAGTGTTAGGGTTATGGAATTAAAAAAATGGAATTGATTGTTTACAAGCTGCTGTCGGCGGTCCCAAATATATATGGGGACGCCAAAATAGATATTGTGGGGCGCCATGACCGCCCAACAGTGAGGATGTTTGGGGAAATGATGAATTTTTTTCGAAAAAGCTGTGACATTTTAATTTGCTTTTCGCTAATTAAAAATACTTAAAGTACTTCGGATGAAGTAGTTAAGTTGTCACGACACAGAATGGAACACGGACTAGAATCGAAACTAGAAGAAAAGAAGAGAACGATTTATGGAATGTGTTCCATCATTCCTAAACCTTGGCGAAGATAATTTAACGATTCACGCTTGGGGGATAAAGAAAGAATTGTCGGCGATGTTATCTTCAGACGCAACCTTTTTGATGGAGATGTTTCTTTTTGGACATTGTCACGAAGGAAACGGTGATGTATCTTCGGTGTGTTTTGTACGTGAAAATAATAATAATAATAATAATAATAAAGAAAACAAACGAAGATAGAGACGACAAGCTTGACAATGTCAAGACGAAAGGTGGTTAGCGTACGATAAACTATACTCAAAAAGTTATGTAGCTCTTCCTGAGCATTACGAATGTTCATAAAACAATCACATGACGAGGTATATGCTTGTCTTAAAGGTGGTCGAGGAGAAAGTATGTATAGTCAAAGAGAAAGAATGTTGTCGTCGAAGAGAAAAGGATGTTTCGTCGAAGAGAAAAGGAGTGCGTTTTAACTTATGTTGTTAAAAGGCTTGAATAGGGATTTTCGGATATGACCCTTAACGTTTGCGATCGCAAGTTAAAGATACTTGAATATTTTGGATGAAATATTTAAGTTGTCAAACCTACTAGGAGGAGTGTTAGATTTGTATCTAATTTTTTCTTGACAAAAGAGTGGATTATTCGGAAGAAAGCAAGATGATGATTAAGAGAATGTGTGAGTGAAGACTCTAGGAGATATAAAACTATTTTATGACTCATTTGACTTTTTTACATTTTACCCCCCCCCCCCCCATTATCTTTTATTATATTACATCCCCCCCCCCCCCCCCCCCCCCCCCCCCCCCCTTATTATATTTTTTCAGAACACGGACGCGAAGAAAAATATTCTAGTGTGAGAAAATATATACCTAGATGCATAAGATATATAGATATAAGCATGCAAGTTTATCTAAGCAAGTATCAACACAATAATTAACAAGATTGATGTGTAAGACTATATGACATTTAAATATAAATTGTCATGCAGTAAACTAACATAGTGTAGATGCACATTTAACACGTAAGTCATTTAAAATGACGCATACAAAAAGTGATGATTTTAAACGCAATCATCATGTAACAACATGTAGCACTTTTATCACTTAGGACGCATGTGTTATTTAGATAAAAACTAGAGATCTTTTATCAAAATTGCTAGGAAAAAGGCAACGCTTTTTACAACAAAACCTGCAGTCAATAGCTAAGCAAATAATCGTTGAGATTAAGTTAAACATGAAAGGTATAATTGCTACGTGGGAGACGTTATCATCTTGAATCTCTCAAAGGCACATATGTGAAAATGCATTGTAGTCTAGATTGACTAAGGAGAAACATAATTTCTACTTGCTTAGTGTGCAATCTATGTAATACAAAGGTCTATGATGTAAACTAGTCATTAGGCATATTTAAGAAGAGTCATTTAATCAAATTAGAGAATGAATATGAGACGTATAATAGTGAGTGCTTCAATTGCAGCTAAACAAGATCTATTTTTACAGGTTATACCACGAACCAAACTTCCACTCTCTTGGAAGCAATTCAACCGTTAGGTCAAATTGAATTTCCAGTGTAATAGATTCTCTAGTAGTCATTCTTATGTTAGACAAAATAGAATTCCTATATTTTCTTAATGAAGTGTACCAAAGATAAAATTTATATTATCGTTTCATAGAGGGCCTAAAACATGGATCAAACTAATATGCTTAATTCCGGTTCGCATTAATCCTATTCAGATGTGTTGAATTCTAAAGTTTAAATGAGAGAAGCAAGTAGTGAAGTTGTGTATGGTATAAGACGAGAATTGAGTTTCATCTTGAACATAGGACGTTAAGCTTATGAGTGGACAATGTGTAATGCTCTATAATGAGAGTGTTCAAAGAATGCACATTTGCAGTTCTTTTGTGAAAAAAATCTAATTAAGTTTATTTACCTTAATAGATCTTGTGAATGTTTCTTTGTAGAAATAATGATGTTTATTAAAGGTTAGTTACATGTATGTTGGACTTTTAAGCAAGTGATTCATAAGAGAAAGATATTTTAAATCAAATGCCATATGGCGGATTTACCTAACCGGAAGTATGAACTTATAGGATGGTAGATCATCGATTTAGGGAGGTGACAAATTTGGGCAAGGATCATTTTCTTATTATTTGGGAGATGGTGTTGATATTAGGTTATTAGGAGAAGCTTATATAAGTTATAAGAGTTCTCAATTTGAGTTTTTGGAAATGACATCCAAGTCTTGCTCATCAAGTTGGAGTACTTATGAGTTTCCGATGGAAGTTTTAGTCGTCCAATCCTACTCAGAGTCTATTGCATTTATTTGTGTTAAGTTTAGCATGGGTATTTGATCATAGTAATAAACATCAACATTTGAACTACTTTAGACTCAATGATAATCTTCAGTGTAAGTTTGAGTTGCAATTTGTACTATCTTGTGTCTTGCAATCGAATTCGTGATTTCTGTATAACCAAGGATATGGTTTAATACAATGTAGACTCCAAAAAATATTATGTCATTTGATTGATATTTTTGTGATCTAGATAAATCCTAGTCTTGATTTCATGTTCATATTCTAATTTTGTAATTAGATTGAACAATAAGATTGATTATAGTTTGAATAATAATCATCTTTATATTCAAAATCCTCTTACGCTCACTTATTGAAAGAAAACACAAAAATGGTTTGTGGAATATGTTCAATTATTCCTAGTCTAACCTTAGATGGTTAAAGGGTTCTATTTGGTCATAAGAAGAAATAGTAGGCTTATTTGGGTAAAGTTAAGAGGAAGTTTTGATAAGATAGGAGTTTGAGATTTGGTTGTGCTTTTTGAATTGTTTGAGCAAAAGTTACATATGTTAGTATTGTATGTTGCTCATGTGTGCTTGTCGGAGGATGTCGGTTTTTCAATTGCATTACAGGGTTAAAATTACTGGGAATATTGTGGATCAATCATTTAAGTATCTACTTCATTGTGTATTTTATGCATATATTTGACAATGATTTGGAAACACAACTGTATGGACAAGTAGACTCAATTATGACATAATCTTCACATGTGTGACGTTATGATTTGATGCATATTCTTATTCGTCTACTGGAAAGGGAATGTCGATATTTTCATATCAATCGGTGTGGTCGATTGAGTATGTAGGTTTGAGATAATATTCTCTTAGTTAATATTTTGATATTAATCTTAAAGCTAGACAAATAAGGAATCCGATTACTTGTCCTTACCTGAAAATTGTCAATTAGATTCGATAATAACATCAATCATTAGTTTGAATAATGAGTTTGAATAAGATCCCTTGTGTAATGGACCGTCTCACACGGGCCATGCATTAACATTGTTCTATTAATCTTCCTAGTCAACTTCATGGTATTGTGCCTTATTACAATAAAATAAGAGGAAAAACCCTTTCAAGCAGTGGAAACACCATACAACTATACAAAGTTTTGCCAACTTTGTTGGAAGAGGCCAAAAACATGATATATTTATGGTGCTTGATTTTATGTTGTGGACTTTATGATTCTAGAAGATTTAGGAAGCATCATTGATAGTGGGTTAAGTGAAGTAGTCTTGGGATAACCTTTTACGCTCACTTATGACGAATCTTAGGGATTAATTAGGTTTGCCCAGAGAAACGACGAGGTTGTGTTTAGAATGCCCCAAAGGATAAAAGAATTAGATCAGGTATCCCCTTTAGAAATAGATAAGTTTGAAGCATTCTTCGTGGATAGCTTGAAGGTTAAAAAAATAGGACTTAAGCATGTCCTTGAAAAGAGAAAAGGATATTACAAAGCTTGCATGAACCTATTGTCTTATTGATAAAGATGATAGTGGAGACAATTGAAAAACTTAAAGCCAACTACGTAAGCATCATCAAGCTCAAGGAATAGTGTGACTTCGAGTCTAGCTACATGACTCGTTAATAAAGACAAGCGCTTCTTGGGAGGCAACCCAATTAACGTTTCCCGCAATTAGGAGTGTCGTGTGTGTTTTAATTCTTACGTGTAGTTTTTATTGTAGTTTAACTATCTCTGTAATCATGCTGTGCTATTGTCTTTAACCTCGTCTTATTTCAATCAAGGTAATTTTTGCAAACAATAAGTGTTTGGGGGAATTTATCGGTTTTAAGCCAAATTCCAACACGTTAAATGAATTTATCTAGATTAATCGCGTCAGTTCGAGTCATATGAATTGAATTGTTAAATTAGGTTATATGCAACCAATTTGTTTAGGAAGAACTTGATGGAATCAAGTGCAGGAATTTTTCTTCCTCAAAAACAAAAAATTTTCTTTTTCACAGACTGTAAGGACGGCGTCTTGATTAAACGTGACGCCTGTCACCCCGACACCTGTGTCGGATCACTCACCTGGATCGGCGTCAAACGCGCCCCTCCCAGGTCAAGAAACTTAAAGTTTTTAATGATTTTGAAAATATTAATCTTGCATCATAAACATTTAATATATGTATTCTTCTGATATATAATCTGCAAAACTAATGAGTTTAACAATTCTCTATCTATCTATCAAGTCGACCCCTAAATTCTATTTGTTATTATTGGTAAATCGAATATTTTATGTTGGTTTAGTTGTCTTTTTCTTGATTACTGGTTATATTGATGAGAGGAAGTTGGATGTCTTCGGAACGTTTATTTAGATGATTCGCGGAGGACAATTAACCAGTTATACTTGTTTCTTCTCATTAGTGAGTTAATCCATGGGAGTACTAGTTTCTTTTCTTGTGTTTTTCTTTTCCTTTATGCGTTTTAAACGGGTACTTTTAGAGAACATCGGGACTATGTGCAACTTAAGTGTGGGGAAGAAGCTTAGTAAAAATTTTTTTCAATTGCATTTGCTTTGTCCTTAAAATGATAGGTAATATATCGAAACATAGCATAAGAGGTGATTTTGACCCAAATTTTAAATTTTTTATGGCACATACCGACGAAAACTGAGTATTATTAGCGTCTCATGGATAGGAATTTATATTCATCGCACCAATCCCTCAAAAATTCCACCCCACAATGTTGAGGTTCGCCCTTTGATAAATACCTTTAGCTTTTTGAGTTAAGGAGTGGGCTAAATCTGTGTGTCTATTGTATTACGGCTGTGTAATGCGCGGTTTTGTACCTTTGTTCTGGAACATTGTTTGGTTTTATTTTACGGATTATGAGAGTTGTTACGGTAGCATATTAAATTCTAGAAACTTGTCTTTGTGATACATCTCAAGTACCGCATAGGAGTATTAGGATATTGCTTGATAATAGGCTTATGATTAACCCATGTTCAAAACCTGTGATTGTTATGATGGTCTCACAGATGATAATACTATCCCGCAACATTGCCATGACATCAATATTTAGTGCAGGATACCCCAGTCCAACCTCCTGAGCTATCATCTTCAGTTCTCGTAATTGTTTGGTTAATCCGGGGACTATTAATGAAGATAATTGGTTAACCCTTCAACAATCGTTAACCCAAAAGCCTTAGCCTACCTTGTATTTACTTATTTTTAGTACATTTTTGTGTTTAACCCAAGGTTTAATTATTGAGTACATCGGTTTGCTCGTCTTTATCCTTGTAAATACAGTTTTGGGACGATTAGGATTCATGGTAGTATTTATTTCACGGAAGAATATGGAAGAAAAGTTAAGTCAATACCCCCATATGTTTGTTAAAGGATCTCCATGTTATTTTAATCCACCTAAAATCGGGTCATTAGTTAGATTGTAAATATCGAGCATGTAAAAGCTCAAGTGTAGAGGTACGTATTATAAACCCCATGTGATGTGTTATGTTATTTAATCAAAAAAATAAGAAAAGAAAAAGAAAGAGATTGATGTAAAGTTGTGTAGAGTTTGTATATCTTCGTCCGAGTCTTGGATTATCAACCAAACCAGTGTGTATTCGTGTAAATAATTAGCTAACCCTTTCACCCCAAATACATGACGGGGTATACGGTTGTCTTAAAGGTGGTAGAGGAAATAGTGTAGGAAGGAGATTAGCCATCTCTATGGTTGAAGATGCGTGGTTGAGTGAGAAGGAAGAGGTGTGATCGAAAGACAAAGAGTGTTTTGTCGAAGAGAGATAATGTTTAGTTTCAAAGAAAAAAAATGTTTTCATCGGAGAGAAAGGATGTTTTCGTTGAAGAGAAAGAATGTTTCTTCGAAGACAAAGAATGTTTCATCGAAGAGAGAGAATGTTTTCGTCAAAAAAAAATGTTTTCGTCGAGGAGAAAGTATGTATAGTCAAAGAGAAAAGAATGTTGTCGTCGAAGAGAAAAGGATGTTTCGTCGAAGAGAAAAGGAGTGCGTGTAACTTTGTTGTATTGAAAGGCTGTATAGGGATTTTCGGATATGACCCTTAACGTTTGCGATCGCAAGTTAAAGATACTTGAATATTTTGGATGGAATATTTAAGTTGTCAAACCTACTAGGAGGAGTGTTTGATTTGTATCTAATTTTTTCTTGACAAAAGAGTGAATTTTAGAAGAAAGCAAGATGATGATTAAGAGAATGTGTGAGTGAAGACTCTAGGAGATATAAAACCGTTTTATGACTCATTTGACTTTTTACATTTGTGACACGGACGCGAAGAAAAATATTCTAGTGTGAGAAAATATATACCTAGATGCATAAGATATATAGATATAAGCATGCAAGTTTATCTAAGCAAGCATCAACACAATAATTAACAAGATTGATGTGTAAGACTATATGACATTTAAATATAAATTGTCATGCAGTAAACTAACGTAGTGTAGATGCACATTTAATACGTAAGTCATTTAAAATGACGCATACAAAAAGTGATGATTTTAAATGCAATCATCATGTAAAACATGTTAGCATTTACGCCACCCCCTATTATTTGGATCGGGCTCCCCCCTTAGGAGTATGTGTTATTTAGATTATCTAAGAAGTTTTTTATAAATTGCTAGAAAAAGGCAAAAACGCTTTTCAACAAATTTGAATTAATTGCTAAGCAAATAATGTGAGCATTTAAGATTAACATGTAGTATATAATTGCAATTACGTGGGAGACCGTTATCATCTTGAAACTTCAAAGCACATTTGAAATGCATGTAGTCTAGATTTGACTAGGATGTAAACATTTTATACTTGCTTAGTGTGCACCTCCTAATGAATACTAAAATTCTACGGATGGTAAAACTTTCATTAGGGATATTTAAGAAAGAGTCATTTAATCAAATTAGAGAATGAATTGGAGACTATAACTATGGTGTCAATTCAGGCTAAAACACGACTATTTTTACCGGGTATACCACGAACTAACATCACTTTGGAAGCATTCAACGTTTAGGTCAAATTAAAATTATAGTGTAATAGATTCTCTAGTTAGAATTCTATGTTAGACAAAATAGAATTCCTCTAATTTTTCTTAATGAGGGGTAGCAAGATAAATTTGTATATTTTTCATGAGATGCCTAACATGACTCAACTAACATGTTTTAATTCCGGTTCGCATAATCTTAATCAAGATGTGTAGGAAATTTAAGTAAATGAGGGAGAGCAAGCTAGTTGTTGTAGGTATAAGAGAGAATGAGTCATCTAGAACCTAGGAGTATAGCTTAAGAGTGACAATGTGTAATGCTCTATAATGAGAGTGTTCAAAGAATGCACCTTTGCATGTCTTTTATGAAAGAAATCCAATTAAGGTTATTTACCTTAATAGATCTTGTGAATGTTTTCTTTGTAGAATAATGATATTTTATAAAGGTAGTTTTAATGTATGTTGGACTTTTAAGCAAGTGATTCATAAAAGGAAGATATTTTAAATCTAATGCAATAGGACGGATTTACCTAAACCGAAGATGAATTTAGGATGAAGGATCCATCGATCAGGACAGAGGTGAAATATGGGCACGATCATTCTTATTATTTGGAGATGGTGGATGATATGTAGGTTTTTGGTGGAAGTATTATATAAGTTATAAGAGTTCTTAATTTGAGTTTTTGGAAATGACATCCAAGTCTTGCTCCATAAAAGTTGGTGTAATTATGGTTTCCTAATGGAAAATTACTAAGTCGTCATTCACTTTCATATCAGAGTGTGTTAAGTTTAGCATGTGTAATTTTGACTAGCTACTAACACAATATTTGAACACTTTAGATATTGAAAACATTTCATTGCAAGTTTGAGTTGAATTTGTGACTAATCTTGTTGTCTTTGCAATCGACTTTTGTGATTTCATGAATACAAGGACGTTTAAATGTAGACTTCGAAAATATCTATGGTCATTTGATTGATATTTTCGTGATCTAGTTAAATCCTAGTCTTGATTTCATGTATTCTAATTTGTAATTAGATTGAACAATAAGATTGATTATAATTTGAATAATAATCATCTTTATATTCAAAATTCTCTTACGCTCACTTATTGAAAGAAAGCACAAAAATGGTTTGTGGAATATGTTCAATTATTCCTAGTCCTAACCTTAGATGGTTAAAGGGTTCTTATTTAGTGAAGAAGAAATAGTATGCTTGATTGGTAAAGTAAGAGAAAGTTTTGATAAGAGGAGAGTTTGAGTTTTGAGTTGTGCTTTTGAATTGTTTGAGCAAAGTTACATATGTTGTGTATTTGCTCATGTTTGGATTTTCGGAGATGACGAATTTACAATTGATTGCAAGGTAAATTACTTGAATATTTTGGATAAAACATTCAAGTCAATCCTTCTTCATTGTGTATTTTATGCATATATTTGCCAAATATTTGGAACACAACCGTTGGACAAGTAGACTCAATATGACATCATCTACACAAGTATGAGTTATGATTTTATGCATATTCTTATCGTCTTGGAAAAGGGATGTCGTTTATTTTCATATCATCGAGTGTGTTAAGTATGGAGTTTGAGATTAATATCTTCTTGTTATCTTTTGATATAATCTAAAAGCTAGACAAATAGAACTCCGATATTTCTTATCCTATACTCGATACTTGTCAATTAGATTTCGATAATAACATCAATCATAGTTTGAATAATGAGTTTGAATAAAGATCCCTTGTGTAATTGGCACTGTTTACACGGGCCATGCATACATTGATCTATAATCTCCTGTCAACATCATGTCTTGTGCTTATTACAATAAAATAAGAGAAAAACCCTTTCAAGCACGTAGGAACACATACCAACTATACAAGTTTTGTAACTTCGTTGGAAGAGCGCAAAACATGCATATATTTATTGGATGCTTCGTTTATGTTGTGGACTTTATGATTCTAGAAGATTTGGGAAGCATCATTGATAGTGGGTTAAGTGAAGTAGTCTTGGGACAACCTTTTACGCTCACTTATGACGAATCCTTAGGATTAATTAGGTTTGCCCAGAGAAACGACAAGATTGTGTTTAGAATGCCCCAAAGGATAAAAGAATTAGATCAGGTATCCCCTTTAAAAATAGATAAGTTTGAAGCATTCTTCGTGGATAGCTTGAAGGTTAGAAAAATGGGACTTAAGCATGTCCTTGAAAAGAGAAAAGGATATTACAAAGCTTGCATGAAACTTGGACGTAATTATAAAAGAGATAGGAAGACAATTGAAAAACTTAAATCCAACCACGTAAGTATCATTAAGCTCAAGGAATAGTGTGACTTCGAGTCTAGCTACAAGACTCGTTAATAAAGAAAAACACTTCTTGAGAGGCAACCCAATTAACTTTTCCCGCAATTACGAGTGTCATGTGTGTTTTAATTCTTTACCGTTTGTTTTATTGTGTTTGAACTATCTTGTAATCATGCTTTGTATTGTCTTTAACCCCGTCTTAATTTTAATCAAAGGTATTTTGCAAACACTAAGTGTAGGGG
Source organism: Tanacetum coccineum (assembly GCA_026074375.1). Lineage (NCBI taxonomy): Eukaryota > Viridiplantae > Streptophyta > Magnoliopsida > Asterales > Asteraceae > Tanacetum > Tanacetum coccineum. Next base: position 4,099 of record BQNB010013155.1, on the reverse strand, counting down.
AATTTAATCAGCTTTTGGGCCAAATTCAAACACGTAAAATGAATTATCTAGATTAATTCGCGTCAGTCTCGAGTCATATGATTGAATTGTTAAATCTCAGGTTTTATGCAGCCATTTGTATAGGAACTAACTTATGGAATCAAGTGCAGGAAATTTTTCATCAAAAATAAAAATTTCTTTTTCACAGACTGTGGAGACGCCGTCATGATTAACAAGCGACGCCGTCACCACGACACCTGTGACGGGGTCACCACCACCCTGACAGCGTCAAACGCCCAGGTCAAGAAAACTTAAAGTTTTTAATTATTTTTGAAATAAATCTTCTGCATAAACATTTAATATATGTATTCTTTTGTTATAACCTGCAAACATATGAGTTATCAATTCTCTCATGATAGTCTATCGAGTCGATACCCGAAATTCAATTGTTTATAGGTAATCGAACATTTTATGCTTGGTATCGTTGTCTTTTCTTTGTTAGCATGTTATATTTGATTGAGAGGGAAGCTGGGATGTTTTAGGGAAGTTTCTTTGATGATTCTCGGAGGACGATTTTCACCGGTTATCGCATGTGTCTTCTCTTTATTCGACGTAACCAAGGGAGTACTAGTTTCTTTTCCTTGTTTTCTTTTCCCTTTATTCGTTTAAACGGATACTTTTAAAGAACTTTGGGGACAATGTTCAACTTAAGTGTAGGGGGAAAGAAGCCTTAGAAACTATTTTTTCATTGGCCATTTGCTTTGTCCTTAAAATGATGTGTAATATATCGAAATATAGCAAAGAGGCATTTTTTACCCAAATTTTAAAAATTTTTTATGGACACCATACGACAAAAACCAAGTAATTGATTGCGTCTCATGGATAGGAATTTATATTCATAGCCAAAAACCCTCAAAAAATTTCACCCCCACAATGTGAGGTCTGCCCTTAGTTAATATCCTTTAGCCTTTTCGAGTTAAGGTCTGTGAGCAATTGCTGTGTCTACATTCCGTCGTTCACGGATGTGTATGCGCGGTTTGTCACCTTTTCTGGGGAAATTGGTTATTGGTTATTTAGTATTATGAGAGTGTACCGGTAGCATATTAAATTCTAGAACTTATTTTTGTGATACATCCCGAGACTGCATAGTGAGTATTAGGATTTGCTTGATAAGAGGCATTATGATTAACCCATGTTTCAAACCTGTAATTGTTATGATGTTCTCACGTTAATAACTATCCACACCCTGCCAGTGCATCATTATTAGTGCAGGATACCCTTAGTACAACCCTCCAAGCCTATCCTTCTTCACGGTTCTCGTAATTTTCTGGTTAATCTGAACTATTACTGAAGAGCAGTGTTAACCCTTAAACCAATCGTTACACCCAAAAAGCCTTATCCCACCTTGTATGTACTCATTTTTAGTATATTATTGTGTTTAACCCAAGTTAATTATTGAGTACACGGTTGCTAAGTTGTAAATGTGTATTCGTTTATGTTGATTGAGATGGATACAATAGGATACATATATAGTATGCATAATGGGCCTAACCTAGTTACATACAAATACAAAGAAGGCCATGGGCCGTATAGACTGTTAACATACCTAAGGTAGAGAGACTGCTTCCGATTCTACCAGAGACGGAACCAAAACGCAAAGTGACCAGATACACTCTGAATAAACTAAACAATATTGTAAACATCATTTTTAGGGACCAAGTGCATTTAAGAAAAATCAAGGTTTTTTTAACAAAATTATCACCACGACACAAATATCCATGGGTGTCTCGGGACACCCTCTGGTTCCGTCCAGAGGTTATACCAAAAATAGAAAATGACCTTCGACCTTGCAAGAAGTGATAATCGAACTTTTGACCTCTGTCTTCAGAGAAAATGGTGATAACACCTGATCCAACTTTGCTATGATTTTTCAAACATTCTTATATTTCACTATACTTGATGCGATGTTTAATGTATGAGAGGCAGAAGAACACAAAATCTTGTCATGGTAGAAGAACCGCGAGAATTACATTTAGATCATCGATATATAACAATGATATATAGCTCTCGTCTACTAAGCTGTTCACAAGTGTTATACACAAAATATATATGTCGTAAGTTCACTTAATTTTCAATCTTCTTGTGATTCCAAATTTGTGTTCTAGCTCATAAATTACTAGTAGGATTATAAATATATTATAAATATAAAACAATACAATTACAAGGAAATGGCGGGTGCATTAAATGCGTCGGGTCGACCCGAACCGGTCCGTCCCCGTTTACTCCGCCGCGGGTGCATTTAATGCGTCGGGTCGACCTGAACCGGCCCACCCCGGTTACCCAGCCCAGGTGCATTTAATGTGTTGGGTCGACCTGACCCGGTCCGCCCCGTTTACCCCGCCGGTATTTACGAAATAGCCCATCGGGTATTTACGAAATACCCCCTCGCACTGTGTGTCAAATTACGAAAACTACCCTCATTTTAAAAAAATTCACAAAATACCGCTCCCCCAGTAACGGCTATTAAGTAACGACCGTTAGTTTAACTTTTTTTTAGATATTACGAAAATAGTCTTTGGGATCAGTCGTTACTTAACGACCGTTAGTAACGACCATTAACTTATTTTATTTTTTTTGCAATTTACAAAAATTTACCCCCTCTCACTATGTGTCAAATTATGAAAACTATCTTTACTTTTAAAAATTTACAGAATACCCCCCCCTAACGGTTGTTAAGTAACGACCGTTAGTTTATTTTTATTTAGAATTTACGAAAATAGTCCTTGGGATCAGTCGTTACTTAACGACTGTTAACTTTTTTTTTTTGCAATTTACAAAAATAGGCCTTCGAGTTATCGGTCCGTTCGCCATAATAACACTGAAATATCGCAACGACAACAGAAATCACCACCGGATCCATTTTCGCCAACCCAAAACAACGCCCACTAATCGTCCCGCAGCGGAGCGCGAGTCTACATCCTCGTTTTATAGATTTGTTGAAGTGTTGCTTTCTGTAAAAAAAATTAAATGGTGAATTATATTAATCACAAATATTCATAGACTTACAACGGAAATTCATAAGCTGTATGGACATTCCCAACAGCTTTACAAAGGACTAAATCAATTCTAGTTAAGAAGCTACATATCACCATTCTTCTAGGGTGTCACAAGACTAGACTAAGCCTAGGACTCCATGGAGAAAAACTTCCAGTTGATTACATTTTCAACTGATGTAAATACCCTACTTGATTCTTATGCATCCCAAACACAAGAACCAGATGCTCTTACATGAAGGCTTCATCAATATGATAGTAAAAACTCATGTTCCTCTGGGACTCAATTACCAAGAGCTACATTTCTATAAATTGGCACCACTCATAGGTAAAGAGTTCCCCATGGATACATCCCACCTTGATTACATTTCCCGTTTCATTTATCCCAGGTATTTTTACAAAGCAGCTACATCCTCACATGTAAAGAAACTAGGACAACATGAAACATGCATCATCAGGTTTGGCATTCCACCATAGGACTGAGCATATTAGACCGTCGACCGGACCGACCAGACCGGACCGAACGTATTTCGGTCCGGTCCTATGTCCATGGTTTTTGTTACATCGGTCTTCGGTCCGGTTGGTCCGGTCCGGTTCGGTCTTACAAAAAACCCAATGATTATGCCTTGTAAGACCGGACCGGACCGAAGACCGAACCGGACCGGACAGTACCATTTCGGTCCGGTCCTCGGTCCGGCTTTTTGGACCAATTCGGTTTCGGTCCGGTCCGGTTTTTGGACCATGAGCACCCCTATTCCACCATTAGCAGGCAACCTACCTTATGATCATGAGGCGAGACTTTTACTACACAAATCATAGACCATAGATACAATGATTTCCAGCCATCCATTATACTATATAAAGACTTAATACTGGTAGTATAACAGTTAAGTCTGGTAGTATAACAGTTAAGTCTGGTAGTATTAGTTAGTTCTGGCAGTACTAAGTTAAGTCTGGCAGTACTAAATTAAGTCTGACAGTACTAAAGTTAGTACTGGTATAGTGGCAGTACTATAGTTAGTACTGGTCGTATGTAGTTAAGTCTGTTTATGTAACAGAATAGAGGT
>BQNB010013154.1:19698-69505 GCA_026074375.1 Tanacetum coccineum | reverse complement strand
TCCTTTAGTTTAATTATAATCTATCTTAGGGAATCAAAGCAGTGGTGATCCTGTTAAAACCCTAGCCCAACGGGACTTTGCCCACTTATTGTTTGACGGGGTTACATATACTAGTAGTACACTATTCCAATCTTCATTAGTTAATTAAGAGCATGATTGCTGAAACATAAATGAGTCACTTACCCGTCCAACTAAGCTCATAATTTAAAGACAAAGACAAAATGTTATTTGTGATCCTATTGGTCCAGTAATATGAAACACGATATGGAGAGCTATCCCGGTATCTAGATTACTTGGTCCGTATCACTAGATCCAGTTGAATGATAGGTCGCATATTCAAACACATAAACAAGTATGAGGTGATAAACATAATTAAACAATCAATGATAAATTAAGAAATCGATTTTAAAACAAACCAAACATTAAACTTTCATTAAGATGGCAAATATCCGAGAGTATTAGCCCACAACCATTGTAATTATACAAGCGTACTCAAACAATGAAAATCAAACGATTAAGAGAGTAAAAATTACACGATGTCTTCTATGGATTCGTGATCAATGCTTGACCTTGGTGGCTGATCTTCTCTACTAAAATTCATCTTTAATGAGTATGGTATAAAGAATATGATATTGCACACTGAACACTCATTTTTGAGTCTTCTATTTATATTGTCTGAAAAAGACTTGATACACTGTATTTGGCTAGGTCGATACGGCATATTGTGCTGGATTCCTTGGAGTGTGCGCTACGTTCTTAATCAATCAGTAATAACTTTCCTAATTTACTTGATTTACTGTATCTTCGAATAGTTATCTTCATGGATACGGCATATGGAAACATAGAGGATACACCGTATTGGGAATTGGTCAAACGCGTTTTCTTGTGAAGTTTTATAGCTGATACGTTGTATCTCTTTTGTTGGATACGGCGTATTGGTCAGAAATCAGTATTCTTCAAATATCTTCGTTTCAGCTCCAAATTATGCGCCTTTTAGCTTGTCTTTACAAAACACTCATGAATTACTGCATTTATCAACTTTAAAGCAATTAAGCACCAAATAATGCAATAATTATATAAATGTGGGCAAACAGATGGGATAAATGATATAATAAATGGACGTTATTTGATGTCATCAAGCCTATATAATCTCTAAGAACAGCAAGCAAACACCCACGCGACTCGAATAATTTCCCTTCCATATGCAATGTTTGTGGGATTTATATGGTTATACATACTCGAAGATTATTGCCTAAAGGCTCGAAGAAGTTCCTTACCCGATGCAAGCCTTGATGGATTTACATGTTTGTTAAAATTGGATGGTCATGGTCTTCAATATTTAACTTGTAATGCTTAAGGTATCCATCCTGAATATCCTTAGTTTCTAGCCAATGTAAGGCACTATTCTAATAGATTGGACTGTCAAAATGATCAAAACTGAAGAAGTTAAACCAGTCTCTGCACAGCTTCTAGTTGCCTATCTCTAAACAATAAGTTTGTATATCAATGGGAGATGATGTGCATCTAACATGCACCACTTTATAGTTAAGTGATTTTGTAGGATCAAAGGCCATTCTCAGTCTAGCACTTGTATAAAAAGGTAACTCAACATGCGAGTATTCTGATGGTGGAAGCATTTTAAACAGATTAATGGATGGATTATATATGTAATTACAAGCAGGCCACCCCAGTCTAGTACACAGAAGCAAACCATTGCAAGACTGCACGATCTTGACATTCTTAACTGCCTCGATAGAGGCAAGAGTGAAGGAGTTCTTCACAGTGCCTTTTCTGGACTGAATTCTAGAATCTAACGACATAAAATCACATTTAAATGGATATATACTGTGACTCACAAAAAGACCAGCTGGAGGATCAAGGTTGTGGATTTGGCTGTGATTCCAAGTGAAATGAAGGGATGTAAGAATTCTTTGTCATTGTTTGCATATGGATGTAAAGAGATACATACAGAGTATAGGTAATCGGATTAATATTTCTGTCAAAAGGTCATCGTTTGTAAGGACTAACTGTGGTTGTGCATAGTTATCTCTAGCATGATTGGCCTAATTTTTAGACATATCTAGTATCTTGTGAATAAGAATTCTGCCAAGATTGTTGTTAACCTGGAGAAGATATAAACATGTAAACATATATTGTAGTATAAAGTCTCTATTTATTGTGTGCGGGTGTGCGACTTACTAATGGTTTATTTGTTTTTGTTTTGTGTGTATAATTACACATCTACCTATGTAATCTTTTATTCAACCTAACAAATACTACTAGTTTTCAATTAATGTCAATATAAAATAAATACTCTGTATAATTTTAATAATATTTGCAATTACTTCCGGCATGAGGAAAAATTATTCTGTATGTATTTATTTTGTTTTATCGTCTTCATCTTTGTTACAAATAGTGACAAATTTTAAGTCGAGTGGTGACTTAAAAAATGTCAAGAATGGGCCTTACCAACTTGTGTGGTCTTTTTTTATTTAACATTTATCAATAATATCCTGTTAGTTAGTTATTAAAGAAAAAATGTTTTAAACTTTAAACAAAACAATCTTAGTATAAAGAATTGTAAACATCCATGCATTAATTTTAAGTATTAATGAATAAACATAAATAGCATATAATGGCATACAAAGTATTTCATTCTTAAATCATATGCTAAATCTAACTCATCGAAGTCCAAGCTTTTAAACCACGAATCATGATCACTCTCTTTGTGTATTTTGCTCTAGTCAAGTTAAGACCACATAAAAACATGTTACAAATAGTGATATATTTTAAGTTGAGTTGTGGTTTAAAAATTTGAGCAAATAGACCTAACCCACTTATGTGGTTTTTTGGAGTCTTATGAATTACTACTACATTCATAATTACCTTGATTCCTTCATGACAAGATCCAACTATTCATTGAAATGATTCATTGCTAATATGGCACCACATGGAGGTGCAAGCAAATTGTGTTTGCTTGCTAGCCATGTTTATGTAAGAAAACTCTAAACAACCAGGATAGATTTGAGTTCTCAAGATTTGATTTTGGGTGGAAACTGAAGGGATGCGAAGATTACAAAATTAATTGTGAAACATGAAAGTGCTATAATTGGAGGAAAGTGTAGTGTGTTTTTTTAACAAAATTTTCATTTCACATTTGGGATGAAAGTTAGACATTTGTTATTACAAGTTTACGACATTGCCCCTTATTTATTTTAACTTAAATAGTACTCCGTATCAATTAAATATATGACCAATAACATAATAGTCAAATGTAACAATATTGGTAAGTTTGACTAAGGACAATATTGGTAAGTTTGACCAAGGACAATATTGGTAAGCAATACCATCTTGCAGCTTTAGGGGGTGTTTGAAAATTCATTTTGCAGGTTCAAGTCTACATTTCCCATTATATTATAACATATACTAAAGAGCGTCACAAAAACGGCATTATTTGTTGTCGTTTTGGAAGTGGGCTCCCATCAGCATGTTAAATCCAGTCCATTATAGAGCCAGCTCTATCACTTCATTTTAATAACACAGTTCTTAAGTAGCTAAACAATAATTCATATACTTCCAAAATAGTACACAATAATTCATATACTTCCAAAATGGTACACAATTCGGTACCACTATTTTTTTCACCAATTCATTCGTATCAAAAAAATACACGCGGAAAGATCTTTGAATTGCGAACAAAACGAGTCCCATATTATAATTCTTCTGACATATGTAAATCTGACCCAAAGTAAAAAAAACCATTAGCCCAAAATGGAAAAAAAACTTTACAAAACGAACCCTCAACTTTTAACTATTTATGACTTTTTATATAATAAACATTATTTATCAAATATATAACACATATCTACCAATTCATTCAGATTAAAAATACTCGTGGAAAGATCTTCGAATAGCGAACAAAACGAGCCCAATATTGCAAAGCTTTTGAAATACGCCCGATTTTATAAAAATGTCAAAAATGTTTGGATCCTTAGCCGGGCTCCTTTTACCCTATGTGCTCGGACCAAATAGTAAATCTATAATATATATGAACAAAAAGTACTCGGCCCATTATTCTTTGTTACAATAACGATTGTATACCAAAAAATTGTTAAAACATACTAAAATACTTAAAACACACTATTATCGAAGCTATATATCTTTTGACATTAGATTAGCCCCCGCCACAACGCGCGGGAAATATGCCAACTCGTTCCAATAACATACAGTGAACATTAAAGGGGTGGTATGATACGTTAGTTTCTTTTTAAGCATAATGCGGTTGGAGAATAAGAATTTTGCCAAGATTGTTAACATGGAGAAGATATAAACATGTAAACATATACTGTAGTATAAAGTCTCTATTTTGTTAAACCCATGAGCTAATGCATCTTGGGAACCCACATTTTTTGGTTAGGGAAGAGTTATTGTATGCAAACAGTACCGTTATTTTCTCGACTCTTAGGCTGGATGAAGTAGAGCAAGACTCACCACAAGAAGTAAAACTCACCATGGTGAGTATTATGCACAGTATCATAAGTCACGCGTGAGTGGGTGTGTATTCAGTGAGCCACTCACTGAATGTGTGTGGTAAAGAGTTGTTCCCCACATGTTTTACATTATTAAAAAAAACTTTTTACAAAAAACCCCTCATTTTTACCTATAAATACCCACTGCTTCACCTATTTTTATACACAACTTTTAAATACCATTGTTCATTTTCTTACACAACATATAACTCTCTAAAATATCATTCATGTTTCACACACACACACACACACATGCATACACACACACACACATACATACACACACACACACACACTATGGCTAACGAACCAAATGAGGTGCGAGATGCTATCATTAGACGACTACGAAGTGAATAAGAAAATGAGTGCCAGTTGGTTAATAATTTGTTGGGTGAGATGAATCGTTATATGCTCCAGAAGCTAGACCATGCTGAGGAGTAAATAAGGGTGCGTTCGCTACCTCTAGATGAGCCGTTCAAAACCTTCAATGTCCAAACTCTGCATTTGAGCTCGGAATCAGATACCTATATCTTAAACGTCTTGGAGGCGGCTAGAGAAAAAGTGCTTGCAAGCATAAATAAGAGAGAAGAACTCATCAATAATTACCGAGCAATCTAATAGCTTATGTTCTTGTAGCATTTCGTAGTTTGTTATGTATTTTAATTTTGTTGTTATGTAATGTTTTTAATTTATGAATAAAAGTTTTAAATTTATTTTATTTTTTTATTAATTTTGTACGTTTACATTTTTAATTTATGAATGAAAGTAAAATAAAAAAATGATGTGTAAGTTGAGTTTGGTATGAAAGGTGAGTGTTATTACGGTTGAAAGTGAGTGGTAAAGGTTGAGAAAGAATGTGCTAACTTGTTGGTATGTGGGGCTTTTTCGTGGTGCTGAGGTGTAAAATGAGTGAGGGCTCTCTACTCCATCCAGCCTTAGTAGTTTATTATGTGCGGGCGTGCGGCTTACTAATGAGTTACGGAGTACTTGTTTTCGTTTTGTGTGTATAATTACACATCTATCTAAATCTTTTATTCAACCTAACAAATACTACTCTTTTCAATTAATGTCAATATAAAATAAATACTCTGTATAATTTTAATAATATTTGCAAAAACTTCCGGCATAATACAAAATTATACTGTGAACATTTATTTTGTTTTAATATCTTCACATTGTACAAAATTTTAGGTCGAGAGTTGCTTAAAAAATGTTCACGAATGGGCCTAACCAACTTGTTGTTTTTTTTATTTAACCTTTATCAATAATATCCCATTAGTTAGTTGTACAGGAAAAAATATTTAAATAAAACAAACTTAAACATTATGAAGAATTGTATACATCCATGTATTAATTTTAATTTGTAATGAATAAACATAAATAGCATATAATGGCATACAAAGTATTTCATTCTTAAATCATATGATAAATCTAACTCATCCGAGTCAAAGCTTTCCAACTACAAATCGTGATCACTATCTTTGTGTATTTTGCTCTAGTTAAGTTAAGAGCCACACAAAAACATATCCAAATAGTGAAAAATTTGTCGGTCTAGATTTGTTCCTTCCCCCCCCCGCGCTTGCGCTACCGCTTAAAAATCGAGCACATGGTCCAAAACCCAGTAAGTGGTTTTTTGAAGTCTTATGAATTACTACTACATTCATAATTACCTTGATTTCTTCATGACAAGACCCCACTTTCATTGAAAATGATTCATTGCTAATATAGCGACACTTGGAAGTGCAAGCAAATTGTATTTTTTTAACAGAACTTTCATTTCACATTTTGCAGTTTCAACTTTCAAGTATACATTTCCCATTCCAATAACAACATACAGTGAACATTAAAGGGGTCTTTGGATTACGGGTGTAGTTTGTTTTTAAGCATAATTCGGTTGGCTAATATTTTGAATAAACTCCCAACCTGAATAAACAATTCAAAAAATACAACATTTTGAATAAACAATTCAAAAAATACAACATTTTTCAGATAACATAAGAAATAACAACATAACAGATAAGAAACTTAATTAACGCAATGTACAACATAGTGATATAAACTACAAATATTACATACTGGGAATACATACAGACATACGGATACTCAAAAAACATAAGCATTACAAAATAAAAACTAAAACATTATTCGTAGCTACTTTCACTGTAATCTTAAGAGTTCTTCCTTCGCAGTAATGTGTTCTCATCAAGTCGGTTCTAGAGAACTAAATTTTGAGAGTTCATCATATATACGGGCGCCGATTTATCCATAGTAGAATAAAAATATATATTTCACGAATAACGATGAAATTAAAAAGAAATTTACAAAAACCACCCTCAAGTTTCCTAAAAGTTAGAAAGCGACTTTTAACTTTTATTTATTTACGACTATTTTATATAACAAATTTTATTTATCAAATATGGAACGCATATCTATCGGTTTCTCTATGATGCCAGCGCGTGAGTCTAGACAAGAAAAACCAAACAAATGATTTTACAATTGTGTATTTTTGTTCAAACTTTAGTTGTGTGTAATTTATTGTAGCTAGTAGCTAATTTGGCTACATTTTGTGCTGAAATTATGGGTCTCCTGCATCTGAAAGTGGGTCCTTAAGTCCTCTGTGTGGGTCCATGAGTCATTTCTTATGTATTTTGTGAGGAAGATTGTATCCGATTGGCTATAGTAATTGTAGCCAAGTTATCCCCTTAGTTTACAATAAAACGAGGTTTGTCACACGCGCGTTTGCCGGCGGAACGCACGAAGACTAATTTTGCCACGGACCTTAAAGTACTATTTGTCAGTGGTTGGGACTCACCTTGTTACGAACCGATAACCTCAAATACTATTTCTGTAAATATTTTAAAATTATAAGTTACATTAATATATATATTAAACTTTAACCTTTTTTATAAAATCGTACACCTGTCAGAAGAATTGAAATATTGGTCTTGTTTTGCTCGCAATTCGACGATTCTTTCAGAGATGTTTTTTTTGAATTAATCGATAGTTACGCGTTTCATATTTGATTTTTTTGAGCAAAAAGTTTCATATTTGATAAATTAAGTTTGTTATATAAAAAAGTCGTAAATAAGCTAAAGTTAAAGGTCAGTTTTGTAACGTTTAGCATACTTGAAGGTGTGTTTTGAAAATCAATTTTTTTATTACACCGTAAAACCGTAATGGGTCTCAAGATTTGTATTTTTTAATTACGTTGAATTTTTTAATCGCACTGCACGTTTCCCAATTTCTGGCTTATAATATAACTTATTATTATATATAACGAGGTTTGTCATGTGCGGGACTATTTTTTGCAGCGGACCGATAACGCCAAGTACTATTTTTCAGCAATTGGGACTCACCTTGCAACGAACCGATAACTCTAAAGACTATTTCCGTAAACATTTAAAAATATATATTAAACTTCAACATTTTTTATAAAATCGTACGTATGTCAGAACCATTGCAATATTGAGCTCGTTTTGTTCGCAATTCGACGATCTTTTCAGCGATTTTTTTTCCGAATGAATCGATAGATATGCGCTCCGTAATTGACGAAAAAGTTTATTTTATTGAAAAGTCGTAAGTAGGTGAAAGCTGAGGGTGCGTTTTGAAAATTAAGTTTTAAAAAATATGAAAGAAAAACGTAAATAGGTTAAATTTCAGGGTGCGTTTTAAAAATTCGGTTGTTTAAATATATATATATTAAACTTCAACATTTTTTATAAAATCGTACGCATGTCAGAAGCAGTGCAATATTGGGCTCGTTTTGTTCACAATTCGACGATCTTTTCAATGAATTTTTTTCTCGAATGAATCGGTAGATATGTGCTCCATATTTGATAAATAAAGTTTGTTATATAAAAAAGTCGTAAATAGGTTAAAGTTTAGGGTGTGTTTTGAAAATATATAAAGAAAATATTTTTTTCCTCGAGATATGTGCGTGAGAGAATATTCTATTCTAAAAAAGGGTGTTACTGTGCACTACTCTTTTATATAATTATATTATTATATATAATATGAAATTACACATTCTCCAATGTTTGATTGACCAATTACTTACAAGGCTACAACATTGTCTACAAATTATTACTGTAGTAGTGTACAACCAACCAACCAACCAAAAGGAAATCATCTACTAGTTACTTATAAACCAAATAAACACACATTTGATACAAAAGTGTCTCTTGCCTAACCAAAGACACACAAGTAACAATGCCGAACCATAATCGTACTATTTGCGGAGCAACATTGCAAATTCATACTACGTGAACTAAACGGACCACGTATTTTAGCGAGTACTGATGGCACCCCTAATCACACAAACATAATACAACTATCAAGATTCAAGAAAGTAAGTTCATGTGTATCAACTGGGACTTCTTTTATGGTTGTTTCTTGGGTAATTATATTAGAAACAACACTCACTTTATCTTTTGTACGGACAATATAGATACGTCAAATGAATGGGACAGAATTAGTAGTGAATTAAGCCACATTTAAAAGTATATCATGAAAAAGGAACATGAAGCTTTGGACATAGTTTTCCTGGATAAACTTAAGCGAAATACTCAAAACCATCTACTTACATAAACAACAAACCAACCAAAAATGACACACTAGCAAACTTAGTAGTACTCGTAATATAGAAAACGATTCGGATGAGTAGACAGAATTAGCGATTCGTTGTAGAAGATGATATATATAAAACGATCCGGATGAGTAGACAAAATTAAGGATTCGTTGTAGGAGCTAAGAAAATTTTTACTTTCGTCTCCTTCTACACCAACAGGACGAAACTGTTGTGACAATGGTTGGTAGACTTCAAGCCCGTGAGTTAAATGATAGGGGGGCTTATGAACTCTAACTATTGGTTCGCTGTTCTTCAAAAATCCAACTAAGCTTAAACTTCGACTGGTGTCAATGCTGAATAACCTTTTGAACGATGTTATGAAACCACGTTTTACCTCTATCACCCATGCAATAAATAATTTATAATTATCCCCTATCTCGTTTCCATAAATAACAATAGACTTTCCCAGCTGACACATATAGAAAGGTTTTGGGAGGTGGACTCTTAAGCTGTTAGGTATGTCGATCAGTTGAAATTGATGGGTATTCAAATCAAATGAAAAGATCATATAAGTTTTGTTTAAAACACCATCAGCACAAACAATGCATTCACCAGTAGCCCAATAAATGAAACAACCAATAGCAACATGGGTTGACCGTTTTAGTCGGATTGATTCACAAGGCAGATGTGTAGGCGGAAGAGTCTTCCAGCACCCAGATCTCAATGTAAATAAATACACAGACCACGGCCCTTCTTTAGATCCCGAATATGATATCCTTATAATGGTAGGATCAAAAGTCAAGGGATGAACACCAAAACCAAAAGCAATTTTTTCATGGCATACTTTACTAGGCACATAAGGGACGAATATAGCAACTGTTTTTTTATTGATGGGTTCCAAAGATTAACAAACTTATAAGAAAAAAACACCACAATCCGTGTGAACTACCATTATAATTGTAAGTACTATATAATTCATTAATAGGATTTGACATCAAATGACGAAAAAATGAAGGAAAGTGTTGCTCTAGAGTTAAAGAAAAAATATCATCTAATAAACATATATAATTTCTGACAACTTCATCCTGCTCAAACGATACAAGAAGACGAAAAGTCTTACTCGGGCGAACATCATAAGAAACAATGAATTTACAACTATCTATGAAAGACTTCCATGTCTTTGAAACAGTTCTGAAGTGAAGTAAACACTTTACCGGAAGTATATGCATGATTTCCATTTGAATCTCCAATGGTATGTTATCAGACATTTTGAAAAGGAGTGCGGACAATAGATACTTAACGGAATAGATTCATAAAACCAGCAAACGTTGTCCTAAAGATTTGATAGAAGTGTGTTCTCAAGATTTGTTTTTAGGTGGAACGTGAAAGAAAGTGTGTTTAAAAGAAAAGTAAAAATGAAATTGCCGAAATTAGGCTTCTTTAGATTCCGGATATGATATCCTTATAATGGTAGGATCAAAAGTCAAGGGATGAACACCAAAACCAAAAGCAATTTTTTCATGGCATGCTTTACTAGGCACATAAGGGACAAAAAAATAGCAACAGTTTTTTTATTGATGGGTTCCAAAGAGTAACAAATTTTTAAGGAAAAAAAACACCACAATCCGTGTGAACCACCATTATAACTGTAAGTGTTATATAATTCATTAATAGGATTTGACATCAAATGATGAAAAGATGGAGGAAAGTGCTACTCTAGGGTTAAAGAAAAATTATCATCTAATAAACATATATAATTTCTGATAACTTCATTCTGCTTAAACGATACAAGAAGACGAAAAGGCTTACTCGGGCGAACACCGTAAGAAACAATGAATTTCCAACTATCTATGAAAGACTTCCATGTCTTTAAAACAGTTCTGAATTGAAGTAAAGACTTAACCGGAAGTGTATGCATGATTTCCATTTGAATCTCTAATGGTAAGTTATCAGACATTTTGAAAAGGAGTGCGGACAATAGATACTTAACGAAATAGATTAATAAAACCAACAAATGTTGACTAAAGATTTGATAGAAATGTGCTCTCAAGATTTGTTTTTAGGTGAAACGTGAAAGAAAGTGTGTTTAAAAGAAAAATAAAAATGAAAGTGCCAAAATTGGGGTAAAGTTGTGTGTGTTTTTTTTGACATAACTTTCATCTCACATTTAGGAGGAAAGTGAATGAAAATAAACTAAAACATTTGTCATTATGACGTTGCCCTTTATTCATTTTAACTTGAGAATCAATTAAATATAAGGCCGCAAGACAATAATAGTCAAATAAAAATTTTGGTAAGTTTTGGTAAGTTTGAGTGTTTGGACCATTTTAAAATCATTATAGCCATTCATTTATTGAAACCAAGGCAAACAAGAATAAACAATAAAAGTAATGAAACTTACTATGTTTTCATTTTAATCAGTTAATTGGTTACAAATGAACCATCTAAGACTAATACTACTATTTTTGGTATACAACATGGGCTAACTTGAAAAGTTGCGATTGTCATTTTGATAATCAAGTACATAACATATGCTAGATGCTACAAATTGTCACATTGTTTAGCAACATTACAGACCCATGGTTAAATTGTTTACCAACATAAGTGCACTTAATGTAGAAACAAAAGATGTGCACATGTACATCACTAATATGTTCAAGGTTACTCAACATATATTGCAGTCTCTGGATTGTCATGCTCCACTGGATTGTCTTGTTGCTGCTGTTGATTGTCTTCTCCCTGCACTGCTTCCTCTTGAGTTGTCCTTTCCACCTGATCAGTTAAGCCAATCTCAATTGATTTTTTTCTGAAATGCAGCTTCTTCAGTCTGCATTGATTCTTCATCATACTCAATCTAATTCACCAACTTATCTACTAAAAATTTATTGCAATACCTAGTTTTGGGAGGTACCCTCCACTTAGCAACAACCCCATCCATTATAGTGGTATCAGCAGTCTCTAAATATTAACTAAGTTTCATATCATGGTGATCAACATACATCTCAAGCCAACCATACGCGTTAGCAACATCAAACATGTAATATAATTCCTTAGCATTACTTACTCTAACTAAACCCATCTCTAACTTGACATTAGGAACTTTATAGTACAAACCATGAGCGAAATCCAACGTATTCTTTAAAGAACTCATCAAACACTTCAATATGCCAACCTACGAAATAAACAATATTAAGTTTTCCAACCTGATACCTTAAAGGTACATCATAAACAACCCTCAAACTAACTCCTAAGAGAAACCGCATTCCCATACCTGGTGGTATAACCTATACATGCAATGAAAAGGAAATATTATGGTTTATAAGTCAACAAATTATCAAAAATAAGGGTTAAAAACGTAGTAATCATGTTATAATTAACTGATAAACATTCAATTCTGCTTTTCCATGAATCATACAAGTGTTTTTCAAGCATCGGTGGTTTGTTGTCACCTCCAGAAAGAAGTGACTTATCAGCAAGAGTCATCATTGTGGTATAAAAAAGATTACAAATTGATCGATCGGTGGTAGAAAGAAATTGTGTTTGGTTACGTGATTGTTGAGTCTTGAAATGAAACTACACGGGATTTTACAATTCTAGACAAAATCAGGAAAACAAGTATTTGTTTCACGGGATTTTACAAGTCAAAGAAAGAACCGTATAATTTAGAAATGAGTTGGTTAAGTTTAAATTTAATTTGGTTTCACTAGTTCGGTTGACAAAAATTAACTGGTTCGGTCCTATCTAGTTTGATTGTCACTAGTTCGGTCCTAGCTAGTTCGGTTGTCACTGGTTCGGTCCTAGCTAGTTCGGTTCCTAAAGTAATTAGCTCGTTCGGTTCCCAAATAAGAGTAGCTAGTTCGGTTCCCAAAGTAATTGGCTCATTCAATTCCCAAATAGCTAGTTCGGTTCCTAAAGTTATTAGCTCGTTCGGTTCCAACAAGAGCGACTCGTTCGGTTCCAACAAGAGCGACTCGTTTGGTTCTAACTTAGATTACTCGTTCGGTTCCAACTATAGTAATCTAGTTTGGTTCTCCTCGTTCGGTTCCAACTATAATATCCTAGTTCGGTTCTCCTCGTTCGGTTCCAACACAAAGTATCTTGTTCGGTTCCAACTACTACGAAACTCAAATTTTCAAAACTCAAAAAGACACATTTTTGAAAGGTTTTTAGCAAAAATTCTTGTATAACTAGTGTTACTAACCCTATAGGAACAATAAAAATGAAAACTTTAAGGTTTTTAAGCCAAAAAAATTTGAATCACTATTTTGCTCTTTGTAAAGGTTTTTGAACACAAATCAAACACAAAAACTAAACACACCACTCCATGGCTCTTGATACCAATTGTAGAATTATGTAATCTTATGATCAAACCAAGAACAAGAGTGAGATGTGGGTTGTGATGTTAGAGAGAGATTGGATGGAAAAATGGATGAATTGTATAAAGATGGAATATGGAAAAATGGAACAACCAACCCTCTCCAAGGCTAGGAGAGGGGCTTATATATGTCCTATGGTGGCCGGCCCATGGGTTCTAATAGGCTTCCCATGGGTCTTGGGCCGGACTAGATTACTAATCTAATTATTACATAAACTACGAGCTAAGACTATTACAACTTGGAAGTGACCGATACTTTTCGTATTTCCAACAAAAAGTTATTTAAAACCATACCAGGTATTTGACTTTTATTGAGACATGCCAAATAAACAAATACTATTTACACATCGATTAAGAAAATAGTCTAGCAAATTTATTAGTTTATCTTATGGACCTAAATCAAAATCAATCATTTGAAAAATTACTTATACCATAATCATCATGGAAACTATTTAATTTGTGTATTTTCCACTAGTCAAGGTAAAAGCGACACAAACATATGTTACAAATAGTGACATAATTTAGGTCGAGTACGGGGTGGCTTAAAAAATGTCAAGAATGGGGCGTAACAACTTTATGTGGTCTTTTTGACTCTTTTGTCCAGAGTTAGCTAACTAAACAGGGCCAACAACATACATAATTATCTTTTTGAATGACAAGACCCAACTATTCATTGAAATGATTCATTACCCATTTACCCTTACACATCTCTTATCCTAAATTGTTTCCATAATCTACATAATACCAAAAAAAACCAATAAAACAATTGATGTCGATTCTTGTAGAACAACTCGCTTAAAACTTAATAACAAAAATGTTAATAGTTGTGAAAAAAATGTTATAATATCTTTTTTCATCATCAAAACCTTGTAATATTTTCATAGCTTATTTTACTACATATTGTCACACCCCTAAAATATCACAACGGAAGGTAACCAGGGTATGAATTCATAGCAAAGATACAAGATATAAAGAACAAACTTTATATGAGTTGTTTAGAAAATACACGTTTGATTAAATCAATAATGTTTAACAAAGATGTGTTTTGATACAGCACAAATAAAAAGAGTTTTAAGTTCACATAAAATGTTAATAGTAATACATAAAATAACTGGAAAAGTATTACTATTGCATTAAGCTCATGTAACCGAAGCCTTAATTAATGTAATCATGTATCTATATTACCCCAGTAGCTGACTTGTCAAGCACCTAGTATTACCTCAAATGTGTCACACCCCAAAATAGTTGTAGCAGAAGGTAACTGAGTCATGACTTCATAGCTTAAAGATACAAGATAAAAAGAATGACCTCTAAATGAGTCGTTAAAATACATGTTTGATTTCTTAAGATCATATAAGACACTATAGTGAAAAGAGATTTTCCAAAGGGTTTAATTTTTTAACACTACAAATCTACAAAGGTGATATGAAATAATGCATGTTATGTTAAATATGAGTAAATTAGGGTATGATGAAATGCTTACATGAAATGGTAGTGTTTTGGAGGTCAAGAAGTGCACAAGAACTACCCAAAAGCTTTAGAAAACCCTAATTTGAAGTACCAAAACCCTAGCTTTTCTTATAAACCCTTAATGAAATTTTAAACCTTTGCTTTGAACCTTGTATTTCTGCCAAAATGTGAATAAAAAGGGCAGTCTATTATGTGTTTGAATGAGGTGAAAGAACTAGCTAGGAAGGTCTTCTTAGTTAGGGTAAAAGCTAACTATACTCTATGTACTATCCCAGATAACTCATTCTACATAATGAAATGTAATGCAAGTTAAATGTGCATGCATGCATGAAATGTAATGCAAGTTAAAAGACTTACATAAATTTTGTAAAATCATATGCAAATGACTTATAAATCATTCTCATGAGAATAATAATGTACTTGTTAAACGTAGACTAAACTTAGTCTAGTGACGGAATGCGTTCAAAGATGTTTCTTGTTATACGCGGGATCAGATACGGAACTTGAATGTTATCTATGGAGGGGCGAACTTGAAAATTAGTTCTTTGAAGGGGGCGATATACACGACAATGAATTTTTTGTATAAAGAATGACTAAAATCAAATATAAAAGGTTATAAAATATACATAGGGTTGATAATTTTTGGAAGGCAACAAGTCCACAACCCCCCTCGGTCCCTTTTAAGTTTTATCCCTGCACGGGATAACTAAGATTATACGTAAACTCAAATATTCACGTGTTTAAAGTAAAACGTTCAAGTTAATAGATAAAGGTGGTGAATTGAGTTGGGTATGTTGTGCATGGATGCAAGAAAACTAATGCAAGAATAAAAACCGATGTGTAGTCGGTGAAACTGAATGCATATGTTTACTAACATGTTCTCATTAGATTTTTAATGTGATTGCTTAGGTGTTGTTTCTTTACTAAGTGGCTCTGAATCTGATTCGCGATTCTGAACTGAATATTCGGTAGAAAAGTCTGAACCTGATTTCCATCTTAATCTGAATAAGAAAAAGAGGAATCTGAATCTGAATGAAATAAAATTGTTTTTTTAAATGTCTAGATTTCAAACTATAGTTTTTACAATTTGTCAAATGACTTATTTAGGTTCATCCAGAGATGGTTCTCGATATGCGTGGGATAACCTAGCTAATGGTTAAACGTAAAGTCTATTATTTACTTGTTTAAAATATGTATAACGTAAAGTTTATTATTTACTTTCCTTTTAAACACAACATTATTTTTTTATTCTCCACTTCCTTTCACAAATCTATGCTGGTTATTTTTTTATTCTTGAGAACACAAATCTATCCTGGTTGTTTCTATCAATTCTTTTGGACACCATTTGCTGGTTTTATTTATATATAGTTCCGTTACATATCTATTTTCTGCACACGAACCTTTTTAAAATGTCTGACAATATACCATTGGAGATTCAAATGGAAATCATGCAAAGACTTCCTATAAAGTCTCTACTTCAGTGCAAAATTGTGTCAAAGACATGGAAGTCTTTTATAGATAGTTGGAAATTCATTGTTTCTTACGGTGTTCGCCCGAGTAAGCCTTCTCGTCTTCTTGTATCCTTTGAGGAAGATGAAGTTGTCATAAATTATTTATGTTTATTAGTTGATGATAATTTTTCTTCAACCCCAAAGCAGCACATTCCTCCATCTTTTTGTCATTTAAGGTCAAATCTTATCAATGGATTATATCACACTTATAATATTAATGGTAGTTCGCACAAATTGTGGTGTTTTTTTCTTATAAGTTTGTTACCCTTTGGAACCCATTAATAAAAAACAGTTGGTTTATATGCCCCTTATAGGCCAACTAAAGCATGTCGCAAAAAAATTACTTTTGGTTTTGGTGTTCATCCCTTAACTTTTGATCCTACCATTATAAGGATATTATATCCGGTATCAAAAGGAGGACCGTGGGCTGCGTATTTATATACATTGTGATGGGATCTGAGATTTGATGATTACAAAAATAAATATGCAAAATTGAAGAAAGATGAAATAACAAGTACTTAATGTGAAATATTAAGTTAGCTTCCTATGTAAGCTAGGTTTTCTTGTAAACCCTAGAATCTCTAGTGTATAAAGAGATGTAGGGCGTCTAGTAAAAGGAATCCATCATAGTTAGATATATCTAATGAGAGTCTAGACACACCAAAGAAAGCGTGTGTATTATTAGTTAGCTTATTAGTTAGTTTATTAGATAGTTAGTCTAGCCTCAAGGATTGTGGATCCTTGTTATAGTTTATAACCATTTATTCCGATTAAATTAATAGAGGCCTAAATGTTTTGTAGTAAAACCTTGTTTAACAACATTACTATTCTTTATAATTTCCGTTGTGCTTATTAATGTTGTTTGTAAAACTAATCCTAGATGGGCAAAACGATTCTTCACAATTGGTATCAGAGCGGGTTGCTCTTGATATCTAGGATCTACAAGGTGTAATTGGTGTCGAATTCATGAAGAAAAGAAGGTTTGTAGTTTTCTGTTTTTGGCTATGATCAGATACGTTGCAATTAGGGTTTTTGCAAACCCTAATTCATTAAAAATAGGAAGCTTAGTATATGGTGTACGTCCTTGTTACCAGATCATGGTACTGAGTGCATTCAAGATCAAGATGGTGATGATTTTATTTGATTACTTGGAAGTTACATATTCTTAAGATGAAGGTTTAAAGACATCATGAAAAAGCAGAATGATCAATCCAGGTGTTAGGGTTTCTGCTAAAGGGTCTTGTGTGCAAACCCTAAACGAATCTTCAAAGTAGTACTGCTTGTTTTAATTTGACACAAACAGGAAGGTTTGTTTTCTTGTCTAAAGCAACTTGGCGTGTCAATTCATATGCATATTGGTCCATACATATATGTGATAATAAAAGTAAACTAGGGTTTTATAAAATCTAAACACGATACAAGAAAATTAGCGTCAACAGCAGGTATTGACTTCATTACTTGGTATAAACTCTATATCTTTAATGATTTCGATGCAAGTTTCTTTTTGGCTATACGTACTGCTTGCAAGATTCATGTCGTTATAATGGATACTACTGATCCTTATGTTATTAATACTGCCAACGTTAAGTGTTTGTACTGTTGTCTTAAAGGTTAGTACTGTTCGATAACTTTTAGTACTGCTAGTGCACAGTGACAGAGTAGTAATAGCCTTATAACGGAAAAAATGTCACTAACAGAATTAGGAGGAAAGAGTAAACAGGTTTGCAACGGTTTAGTAACAGTTTTGTAACAGATAATGTGCTGCTAAGCATGGGAGGAAGGAATAAATACTTTATAAGTAGAAGAATTACACAAGTGGCTTCGTACCACAGTTGGTTAGAAGTGTGTTGATCAGTATTTCTTTCTCAAGGTCATATGTTCGAACCCCACTTGCTGTGTTTTTTATAGCATGGCAAACAAATCAGGTTTAATTGGGTCTATGGCTTGTTTGATAACAAAATAAGTTGGGCTATACCGACATGGGCTTGTTCAAGTGTCACATGGGCCGAATATACATTGGTGAGTTACAGCAGCAGACTTGGGATTAGATTTTTATATGACATGTATAAAATTTTAGGGCTGCTAGCTATATGAACAAAACCTTGTTGGACTTCAAGTTTAATATTGTTGGGATTACAAAGTGCACAACAGTAATTAGTTTGTACTGCTCATTCATAAACTTAGTACTTGTAGTTAATACTGCTAGGTCGTTTCTAGTAGTTAATACTGCTCGTACACATTCGTACTGCTGGGCTTGATTTTTAGTACTGCCAAGAGTACTTTCTACTATTAGCATCGTCCGATGTGGGACAACAGATGCGTTTGGATCTCGGATAGAACTGTTTCTAACAACAGTTTATTATTATTGGATTTATGGCTATTATTTTGGGATTATTTGAAGATGTGATTACGAAGATAGTTGATTATCACTAATTTGATGTTGTAGTTGAGTTTCACAGATGCGTGTTCTTATCATATCTTAAAGTCGTGTTTATAGCAGGACATTGGCTTTAAAGATAACTTGTTTGTGCTTATAATGGTGTGATAAAGACTTGTCAAAATCTAGCAAAGGTGTGTGATTTTTCTTATGGTGCTCAATGCTCACATTTGCTATCACTTAGTATGTGTCTCATAGAAGATGAGGTTTTTGTCAAGAGGTTGCGGTCTACTTATATTTCACAGATTTATTTATAAGTTCGACGTCACGTGGATAGTGCAAGACATAAGACACAAGTTTGGGAGATTCTACTTCTTCATCAAATTCGTTATACTCAGTTTTCTTCATCAGTGATCGCTACATAGAGCCTACAGAGTTCGAGATTCAAGAGATGGTAAACATATTGGTTTCAGGGGAAGCTTATTGATTAAATGTTTAACCATCTACATGCACCACTTGAGGGGAAGTGTTTACAAGTTGCATATCTACAAGAAGACCCCTATTAGATGATTACAAAAAGGGGAAGAAGACTACAAGAGATATGGTTTGCAGCTTATTATGTGTGGTGACATGTTCAATAAGATCTTAAGTCAAGGGGAAGCATTGAAGATTGTTTCATACATGAAGATTGTTGTAATATCAAATAGGGGAAGATTGTTAGGATCTGAGATTTAATGATTTCAAAACTAAATATGCAAAATTGAAGAAAGATGAAACAACAAGGAGTTAATGTGAAATATTAAGTTAGCTTCCTATGTAAGCTAGGTTTTCTTGTAAACCCTAGCATCTCTAGTATATAAAGAGATGTAGGGCGTTTGGTAGAAGGCATCCATCATAGTTAGATCTCTCCAATGAGAGTCTAGACACACCAAAGAAAGTATGTGCATTATTAGTTAGCTTATTAGTTAGTTTATTAGATAGTTAGTGTAGCCTTAAGGATTGTAGATCTTTGTTATAGTTTGTAACCATTTATTTTGATCAAATTAATGGAGGCCTGAATGTTTAGTAGTAAAACCTTGTTTAACAACATTACTGTTCTTTATAATTTCCGTTGTGCTTATTAATGTTTTTTGTAAAATTAATCCTAGATGGGCAACAAAATTCTTCACACATTGAGATCCAGGTGTTGGAAGACGCTTCTGCCTACACATCAACCTCGTGAATCAATCCGGCTAAAACAGTTAAACCACATTGCTATTGGTTGTTTTATGTATTGGGCTGCTAGAAAACAGATTATTTCTGCTGATGGTGTTTCAAACAAAACTTATATGTTCGTTTCATTTGACTTGAATACCCATAAATTTCAAGTGATAGACATACCTAACAGTTTAAGAGTCCGCCTCCCAAAACCTTTCTTTATGGAGACGAGATAGGGGATGATTATAAATTGTTCATTGCATGGGTGATAGAGGTCAAATGTGGTTCCATAACATCGTTCAAAAGGTTATTCAGCATTGACACCCGTCGCAGGTTAAACTTGGTTGGATTTACAAAGAACAGCGAACCTATAATTGAAGTTCATAAGCCCCTTGTCTTTTAACTAACACACTTGAAATCTACCAACCTTTGACACAAGAATTTCATCCTTTTGGTTTAGAAGGAGATGAAAGTACCTTTTTTATCAGCTCCTACAATGAATCACTAATTTTGTCTACTGATAAGGATCGTTTTATATATTACTTACCTCCTATAACTAGTGGCAGAACTTAAAAATTAGATGACGGGGTGAAAAAAAAATCTTGACAAAAGTTGCTGTAAAAACAAAGATGAGGAAGAGATATAAGGTTTTTAAATTGTTTTGCTAATCGATTTTATTTGGTGAATCATGGAGGGAATCGCTATATATGTCTACTCATCTGGATCGGAGTATTATGTTTGCTAGTGTGTCATTTTTTGTTGGTTCATAGTTTACGCAATTAGATGGTTTCATATATTTCGCTTAAGTTTATGAATTTAAACTATGTTCTATGTCAAAAGCCTCTGGTTTCTTTTGCATATATACTTTTGAATATGGCTCAATTCACTACTGATTCTATCCTATTCATTTAACGTATCAATATACAAATTGAGACACGTAAGCCTACTTTCTTGATAGTTATAGTATGTTTGTGTGATTAGGGGTGCCGCCACCACTAGCTAAAATACGTGGTCCGTTAAGTAGCCTCGTATTTGCTTAAATCTATTATTAACTACTTGTTTCTGCAACCCAATCACGGAAGCCACAATCGGGACAACACCTAAAACGATGTCCCAGGTTCGTTTTAGTCTACGAAGTATCAAGTGTGTGTTTGGTAACTAAGTGTGTGTTTGATCAATTTAGTTTGTAACTAGATGATTTGCTTTTGGTTCCTTGGTTGGTTGTAGTAATTATGTATACTTTTATAGATAATGTTACTTGTAGGTATTTAGTCATTACACATTCTGTTGTAAACTTACACACTACCTTAGACAGCTAAACCACACTTCTTTATTTTCCCGCCAATATAAACTGATAACTTTGCTCGACTTTTTCCTTAACCAAAGTGTGACTTTTTGTTGATTTTATGATGAAGTCACCACTGACCAGTGTAATAAACACTACCTTAGTAAACCAAACTTATTCATTATACGCAAGTAACTATGCAAGTTGGTTGTGAGATATGAATGCAACGTCTACCAAACTGAATGTTGGTTTTTTATAACACCATTTGTTTCTTCCCTATTAAAACCTTTTTGACTAGTATTCATTTCTTGATCACATTAATAATATTCATAAAACAAAATGGTAATGCTTATGTTGTTGAGTGGGAGAAGATGGTAAGCTTCGACTGTTGGCTGGAAATAGAGAATGTGGCAGGAAGGATTTAAAGGTGAGATTTTGGGTGTTTGTTTTTTTGGGTGGATATTGAGGAAGATGATGCCATTGAATTTGAAAGTTTTTATGATACGTGATACGTATAAAAAATGAGATTTTGTGTCTTGTGATGATCAATTTGAGTTGCACGTTTTGTATTTATACGAATAAAAGCATTGTGACATTTTGAGACACCGGTTTAACTAAAACGTCAACCAAATAGCTTTTCAAATAGTTAAAAGTCTTGGGTCTGTTTTGTGACTTTTCTTATCTCTATTTTGGGCCGCCGATTTTTTTAACATTGACCCGGTGTTGGGCTGAAATATGTCGCTCTCATAAAACGACGAAAAACGACGCCGTCTTCTGCGAGTTTTGATATGTATACTTTAAATGACAGTGATGCTTACATTGAAAATACTTACGAATTGGTCGATCCAGAGTGTTATTATGATATGTTTCACATTTTTGTACAAGGTTTATGGATTTGGATTACGATATTTATCATGCTAACTAACCTTCAACAAACCCCATTTGATAAACAATAAATTAAATTAAAAGCTACACCAAAAAGAAAGTTAAATGCAACAAACCATCAACAAAGGCTAATACAGACCAGGAACATAAAAGAAAACACGAAACAACAAACTACAGAAAAAACCATAAACCCTAATTGTTTTAACAACAGCAAAAAATACATATCCCTAATAAACCGCACAATCCAACTAATTAATAAGCTTAATCACTAACATGAAGTTCGATCTCTCAAGCAAACAAGCGTGAACCTCGTTGACATGCTTCAAAGTATCCACATGCATATTCATCTCCTGGTACTGAAGCCCATCTAGGAAACGAATACTTAACATATCAACCATTGAACCAACTTTCTCTTTAAACTCATCTATAAGTTTCTTCCTAGTATTCATGCTGACATAAAGTTCCTGCGAAACCTCCAAAAGCATTTTGCACACCTTAAGATCCCTAGCTATTTCATAGTCAATAGGCTGAGTGAGTTGTTCTACGAGACTCGCCATGAATTTGTTGAAGCATTTTTGTTTTTAGTTTTTTAGTATTAGGTCGAATACTATGGAAACTATTTATGATGGTATATAACGGCATAAGGGCCTTAAATAATAGATGTGCAAGGATAATAAATCTTTTCAATGAATAATTAGGTCTTGTCATGCAGGAAGATAATTATGAATATGGTTGGCCGAGTTAAGTAACAAAAGAGTCAAAAAGTCCACGTAAGTTGGTAAGCCCCATTCTCGATATTTTTTAAGCCACCACTGCACTCGACCTAAAATATGTCACTATTTTTAACATGTTTTTGTGTAGCTTTTAATTTGACTATAGCAAAATATACAAATTAAATAAAGTGGTGATTGTACAAGGCAATGCATCAAATCATAAAAGACTTGATGCATTTAATACAATTACTGTAAATGGTTGGGGTAAAAAGCTTTTGCAAAACCTACCACTCCAATGCAAAAAGCTTAATACTAACTTTAACAGAATATCTTTAAGGTTGTGTGTAAAATGGAAGTTTAATAAATACAAAAGCTTTTTGATAGTGGTTTCAAATGCTAGGAGTTCTACAAGTAGTTTTGTAAAAACTAAAAAGTAATGAAACACGTCATTTGAATATCTTATTGGAATAGTAAAAAAGTCTTTGCTCAAGTTTCCATTGTAAGCGAGGTTCGTAAATCATAACCAGCACACTGTCGCGAGCGCGCATGACTATTTTCGCAACGAATCGATAACGCCAAGTTCTATTTATCAGTCGTTGAGACTTGAGACTCACCTTGCAACGAACCGGTAACATCAAAGACCATGTTCGTAAATAGTTTAAAATATATATTAAAATTGTATGATTTTTATATAATCGCATGTCAGAAGCATGGCAATATTGGGCTTATTTTGTTCGTAATTCGACGCTCTTTTCAGAGCCATTTTTCCGAATGAATCAATAGATATGCGTTCCATATTTGATAAATAAAGTATTATATAAAAACATCGTAAATAGGTAAAAATTAAAGGTCGGTTTTCTGACTTTTAGCAAACTTAAGGGAGTGCAAACGTGATGTTACATTTTGTAACATGTCAGAAACAATGCAATATTGGGCTCGTTTTGTTTGCAATTCGACAATCTTTACAGTGATAATTTTTTTTGCAAATTGTAGAATAGTTATAATCACTTAACACATACATGAAATATTTAGCAAGAAATGTTAGATTGAGAAAGACTTTGGGAGGAAGGTTTTAGTGAGAGAAAATACTTGTTGAACTATATGAGAAAATAAAACCAACCAACCAACCACCTTTTCAAGGCACGGAGAGATGTATATATACTTACAAGGGGCGGATGGGCCTTGGCTTAATGGACTTATCCATGGGCATTGGTCTAACTACCTAAGTAAGTTTCCAAATATTAACTTGACGAGCTAACTACCGATATCTATGAAGTGATCGAGACTTTTCTAGGAATTTTGTATTCCTAACAATCTCCTCCTAAGGTGTCACATCTTGCCAAGGCGGAAACACGAGGCGTAACATCATGTATATCATCACAACACAATGGTGTCAACAATAGAGAATCACTACATACATAACTAGAAATAAAAGACACGATGTGTCATGACAATACCAAAAAAAAGGAACGACATCTTGTATTAATGAAAAATGGGTCTCATATATACAAGGGAAATGTATCACAAACCCATTAAAAAAATTCAAGAATTCATGCAAGAAAAATACCAAACGAAATCAAATGAGAACTTCCAAATGCAGCCTAATGGTCTCTCTAGCCACTTTTATTAACTTCAATATCTTCATAACTCTCACCTAAAAATGATGCTTAAAACGTCAACACAATGGTTGGTGAGAGTCATAGGTTTTACGACACCAATACAAAAGCTTTAAATCAATTACTGTGATTATAAAAAAAACATGGCAGGATAATTAAGCTGGCTATTATACATGCTAGCATTCATGCAACTAACAATCACCATTTGGACGGAACGTGTCCCTCGATCCAAACCACAAAATATAGTCATGGAGAGGAATGCTATCCCCAATCCCAGACTCTTGGTACCGTATCTGCATAGGTTCATACCCACACAAAGTAGGCGAAACCTCTTACCCACAAAGTAGGCGAAGACCAATGCAACATCATACAACATGCAGCACATAACATATAATAGCTACTTAAAAGTCCATGAGTAACTTAAACTACATAATCACAGTAATCAAAACATTTCAAAACATATTTTGCATTATTTCCATCCCAAGAAAACATAGTAAAATAAGACTATGAAACTCACTTGATGCTCAGCTTACTTGACAAGATCTTGCACATAATCTAATCATAACAAAACACAAGTTACACTCGGTTAGGCGAATGCCCAAGCCATTGTAACAGTAACATGATGGACCTCTAAACCTAACACTAAGTTTATGATCCTTTATATGCATCTCCCAAATCATTTTCATACTCTATATAGTCTTAACCATTAACTTCCAACTTTTCAGTTATTGTCAAAAATTTATAGTTACTTTATGACCACAAATAAAATACTAAAACACCTAATTGATGGTTTTCCTTGCATTCACTAGGTTCCTAATGAGTTGTGAGCTATTGTGATTTTTTTAGAAAAAATAATATTAAGTGGAACTATTTTATAAAAATTCATCTTTACAAAATACTCAGATTCGGATCTGAACACACACCAAAAAGTTTAACATCCTTAAAAATACTTAGAAATGTTTTATCGCTAGCCCTTCGAACTCGAGTTAATAGACACCTAAAATATGACTCATGATTTTTGGCTAACCCAAATTTGAACTTTAAGTGGGGGGTTTTACTCCCCGAAATCTGACCCGAATTTACTATTTTGACAACTTTTTTTGCGAAAATTATTTGACTAACTTCCCGACCTCAAAACCTTTCGGGTCCAGACTTTTTGGAAACAAGACTCTCTGAACTTATCAACAAACATAAGTGTTAGCCTCAAAATATTGAGTCAAGCAATGGAACTCCGTTCATTAATTATATTAGGTCTCGGTCATTTATATATTAATTGTTGTAATAGTTTAGAACGTGTATTGGGCTAATTTAATGTAATCTAATAGGTCACGTGTATCGGGCGAAAGACCAAGTAAACTCGAGCCCAACCCAAGACAAACCCACAGCCCATTAAGCCTTCTATAGGCCAGCCCACATTGGGTATTTAAACCCCTCTCCATGTGTAGAGAGAGGGTTGTTGGTCTCATTTGTATCTTGACAAGTAAATTAACCTCCACTTTTTCTCTCTTTACTTTCTCTCTCTACAATTCTTCTTATCATCCAATCTTACTTTTCTTGTTCATCATAATGAAGTGAAGTGATTCTTGGGTTACCGACAATTGGTATCAAGAGCCTCAGGTAGATCGTGGTTGTTTTGTGGTTTAATAAGCTCAAATTAAGAATTTTCATGGCTTATTTTGAAATATAAGCTCACGTCTTAAATTTTTTAGGGCTTATTGGTTTGTTTTGCTCATTCACTTCTTGCTTCACTTGTTGTACACCTTATTGTGAGTAATTTTTGGTAATAAGCTTAAAAGTTTGTGGCTTATTTTGAAAATAAGCTCACGACTCAAAAAAAATTTTGGCTTATTGGTTTGGTTTGCTTGTTTACTCCTTGATACACCTGTTCTATATCCTCTATTGTTACCATTTCAAGCATTAGATAAGCTACAAGGGTAGATTTTAAGCTTATTCAAATTCGGCTTATTCAAGCTTATTTGGGAGCTTATTTTTGTGACTTATTTGTGTTTTTTTCATATCTATTTGTGGTCCTAACTAGTCAAACAAGGGAGACATAGATCCACTATTTTAGCTTTAAAAGATAGGGACATCTTGTTTGGTAGTAAAAGTGATCCTCACTCAAAAGTGACCTCAAGCGGAATATGTAGGTATAGTTCAAGCGAAATATGCAGATGTTTATCGCAAGTGAAATATGTATAACATATTAAGCAACATATTAAGCGAAATATGACAGGTATTGTTCGAGCAAAATATTACATTTACTAGAAAGACACTCTGCCAAATTTTTTATAACTCAAGCGAAACATGTTTAATTACAAGCGAAACATGCAAGATTAATTTCAAGCGAAATATGTTTCAATTCAAGCGAAATGTGCAGTCTTCAGTATTCAAGCGAAATGTGTAGATTTCAAGCAAAATATGCATTCCTGTTTCTCAAGCGAAATATGTTGAAATGTGCCAAGTGAAACATGACACTGTTTAAGGAAGGTGAGCATGTGACTGAATTTAGGAATATGATCATCAAGACAAATCAAAACATAAACACCAAAGCAAACACAACACTTAATGCCAAAATGATCCTGAAAAGATTCTCTTAAACGATAAAAATAGCTAGATTCGGATTACGATGACAAGTGATTACAAAGTTTGGTATCCCTTATTTGAGATTGAAGTGGATTTCACGAAGGCGTCTACTTATTTCATCATCGCGACTTCCTTCTATTTGCTACCCCTTCTCTTTAAACCCAATATATCGATTGATGACTTGCTTGAACGTATACAGCTTATGATTAAGACTTGAATTATCTAGTTACCAGAAGTTAGGGGTGGTTGGTTGCAAACCTGGTTAACTATCACTTAAAGGAGTTACATTGTAGTACTCAGTGTCACACGCAGAAGACGATGTGGATAATTTCAAGAGGTGTTGTACTTCTTATACTTTTCTGGTTGGGTATAGAGTACTTATAGATTTAATCTTGCACCGTTCTTCAATCAACAACAGTGCAAGCTTAAGTAACAAATTTGGGGGATTTTACTTCATTTTCAAGTTTGGTATATCGGGTTTACTTCACCAAGTGATCACAACAATAGCCGACAGAATATGAGGTTGGTAAGTTAGCCAGAGAGTTTAAAGGTTGAGATGTAATCAGCAATTCTCACGGGATTCCAAGACAATGGTACTTCACAGTCTAAGTACAATTTTCAAAGTTCTTCAACAACATTCATATACAAGACCTTGATTATACCAAGTTTTCTTGATTCTTGCTTCATCTCCTCTACGGTTTCTGAAGACAAGAGGGCAATGCTTTGTTTGGATTTCAAGATTTGTGCTTAAGACAAGAACTTCTCGAGTATATGGACGTACACAACAATGATGCTTCCGAGAGTTCGCAACCATCATGGGGGAAAATGTGTACATCCGGGACTTAGTTGACTTTGATGTTACCATGTCAACTTCCAGGGGGAAGTAGTGTAACGTTTTATTGTTTTTCATTTTACCAAACTTCAATCACATCAATTATTAAGATCCTTCAATCATTTTCACTTCATAATTTTCAGAAAAAATGGAAACGAAAGATACTTTATCTTCGTGTTCTAATTCAGAAGAACAACAAATGCAACAAATTTAAGACAAAGCAAAAGAAAGTTGCATGGTATCTTTTCGACGACTTCATTCACACCTCAAGCTTCTTTCAAACAACGACTTAAAAGGAACTCGAACCGAGTCTGGATTTCAAACGTGCAATTTGGCCGACACTCTCCCCCCCTTGGTAAGATATAAGACTTTAACAGGCACCAATGTTCTGAACGTGGACAACACTTAGAAAAATAATTGACAAAGAAGAATTTAAGAGATTTGGATCCCTTGGCTGCTTTTTAAGTACTCGTGACATAGTTTTAATGATTTGTTCTTCAAGTTAAGATTTATTGGATGATGAATTTGTTTGTAATGAACGCAAATACTCTTCTCAAATACATCAATTGTGATTCGAGAATTCCTGTGACACATTGATCCACACACATAGATCTGGTTTTTAGAAGTCGATTGATTGAAAAGAGCAAAGGCATAAACAAGAGTTTATAAACCGTTGGTGTGAATTGAAAGAAAATGCAGACAACAAAGGATAAGTTTGATTCGAGAAAAGCATTAGAGAATGCTAGCTTTGGTTGATACCAAAAAGCAGTGGGGGGATCACATTTAAAAGAGCTAGATACAAGCATCAGATACAGGGGGAATGTTGCATGCTGATGATGCAAATCTTCCCAACCCAAACCATATATGATGAAGCCTCCCGCAAATGGCTGAGGTACACATAACTGCTGAAATAATTTCTTGTACTGGACAATTGACATACTGAGCAACCTGATTTCAGATTCGAATGGAGAGGTTGCACCAGAATGATAAACAATGTATGGACTAATGTACTTTGCCCCTGTCAACATTAACTGATAAAACCAGACATACCTATGACTCATCAAATCAATTTTCACTCTGAACAATATTCGTCTCAGAAAAGGACCGTTGCTCACTTTTCAAAAATATTTTTTTATAGAATGGAAGCACATTGACCCGCGCGCTCCTAATATTGAAACTTAAATAATCAAAATCAAGCTTTAACAAGAAAGGCAACATAGGTCTTTTTTAAAAGTTTTAAAAGTAATGAAACCAAGGTTAAACATGACATAGATGTAATTGAAACAATAAACATTGAATTGGAACATAAAGTGGCTAAATTACTTAAGGGAAAAATGAGACTTCGAAAAAGCAATTACAAAAGAATTGTTTGATTCTATCAAGAAACGAGAGACTAAGAAAACATAAAAAACACACAACTTCTTTGATTGTAAATAATGACTAAAATTCAAAGCTCAATTGGAAAGGATAAAAAAAGGGTTTGCAATTGCAGCATTATAAACATGAGTTAAGGAACAATAAATGAATAGTCGGTGATTACTAAGTTGCAAAATCATAATCTTAGGGCAAAAATCGCGCTTTTACAACCACATAGAAACCAATCAGTTGTTAGACAACATACGATGCGTTTTAAGTCTGAACGACCTAGAATTTCAAAGCAATGGTTTGCCTCCCAAGTTGATGTCAAAACGATTTGTCCAAAACCAGTCACTCTATACATTATTTGCTAAGGAAAAGAGGAATCTGCTATTGCCAAAATCTCATCACTGATTCAACCTGGCTCATATAGGTATAGCTCAAATTGCCTGGTCTTCATAAACAATACTGAGTAAGCTAAGAAAATCGACACAATTAAGAGCAACAGTGCTAGGAATTCAGAACATAGTGTGTTTGCCTTCCCTGCTAGATCAAAAGCACATAACTAATGGTAGCAAACACTACTACCTCATGGTGCATTTTACTAATAGTACAGAGGTTTGGGCCTGCATCTTAGAGCTAGGTTGCGTCAACGCGAACAATGACTGTGCACCCATAGCAAAACACTCTAGGAATTCTAGAAGTTTTTTTTGACTAAATCAATTTTGTTTTGCTCGACATGCCAGAAATGTGTCCTTTAATGCAAATTCATCGTTTCTTGTGTTCACAAAATTCAATATGAATGTCAACTTACATGCAAAGGTTCTTTCCCATATATAACAAACGCAATTTTTTTTATACTGTAATATATCTATCTATAGTTTAGATGCAATGTACTATCTATCTATATTTTATATGACCACTCTTTTCATTGTTGAAGAAGGTAGTCATACGATGAGGTATTTGTAATGATCAGACTCCTCTCGCCCTAACTTCGCACCAATACTATAAATCTCTTTTGATTCTATGGGAGTTTCGAGTGTATAACTTTAGAGGTAACCAATTAATCAATTTTAGTTAACACTCTACAGAAATGACAATTACATCATCTGTCTGTATGTGCCCCTCCAAAATTAATGAAGTCTCGTGCCCACACTCCATCACTATGTTGCACATAGGGACTCTCAGGAAAGGCTACGCCACGCGCTCGCTCTCGTCTATTGTCCTCTCCCCTGCCCGCCCACACCACCGCTTAGAGAGCTTATGTATAAGAAGGAGTTCGAATAGTAAATTTTTAAACCTGTATTTGGACTGTATTCGTTTCGATAGTGTACAAGTAGCAAATACATGTGTTTCATTTGTCATGCAACTATGTTTAAGGACGTAAGTTAAAAATTATTTTGATACAGAGAATGGCTATATTAAGCGTTTATTCCAAGATATGTTTGTTATCTTAAAAGGATGTTCCACAAGATCCGCACAACTATAGATCCTTATGTGTGATAGAGACCGCCCGCCTAGGATGCACTGTCCACTTCGTAAGGGATTCGATACCTCTACCTGAACTGAGTCGCTCTAGTGCGGAATAAGTACGATCTTGAAGACGAACAACACCTAGCACAGATTTATGTATGCCCTCAAGACTAGCACCCTCATGCCCACCTCACAACCCTCCAACAAACCCTCATACCAATATCTCAATATGCAATGTAACTTGCATAACTAAAGTTAACGAGATCACGCAACCTACCTATGGAAATCCTATCTACATATATGTCAACCAAACATCATAATATGTCAATTCAATATCTTAATATTATTTTTACAAAGTACATTACTCATATAATGTGCCATTTGCGATGTTCTATCAAAACAGGCTTTAAACCATTATCGTATACCTCCAAACCCTAATTTCATGAAAGGTTAATATCTAAAGTGAATGTACAAGCAACTAAAGCATTTTTACAAGTAATATAACATCTCATTTGAAATATAAACTCCCTCTAAGTCAAAGTATGAGTCTTTAAAAGCACAATGTACAAATAATTAAGCATGACATCCAAAATAGCCATTTTACCTCCGTTTTCATTCTAGTTTCTTCACCACCACTTTTGTACATACTACTAAACTCAATATACAATGTACAAACCCTAATTATTCTACTCATGAGCTCTCACACATATTTTTACACTCAAAACCCTAATTCAAAACCTTAAACCCTAAAACCGAGCTAGTTTCTAAACCATGACCCGTTTCTTTGTTTTTATCCATAGTAAACCTAAACCAATACTCAAATAAGTTGTAATAACATAATTACAACATTACAAATCACATTCCATTATCATTTCACCATTTTAACAACAATGTACAAGAATTAAATCTAGAAAACCCTAATTGAACCCTAATTTGAACTTTTGACCTGTTTACTCATTTTTGCCTATTTTAAACCTAAACCACCTATCAATTCTTGTTAATAATCCTTAATACAAGTCTTGTGAACATATATCTATCATTATCTCACAAGATTACATGAAATGCAAGCTTAAAAACTTAATTCGAGCCCTAACCAACCCGCGACCCTATTCTTTGTATTTTAACACATTTTGAAAGTTACTCTTACACTCCAGCACCTTGGTGACCATGCTACTTCTCTTCTAAGCAGCTTACAAAGCTACTTGATGCATTCCTTGGCTAGAAAAACAACCACATCACCTCCCTTTGTCCCTAAGTTGGCCGCGACACCACAAGAATGATCCACATCCTTCTCTTTAATTTCTAACTTGTGTACTCACTACCTAGCCTCTCCAACTCAGTCCTTAGCCTCTCTACATCAACCCCCACCTATCCTAAGCTTGGGCACTAAGTTTCTTGGCCTCCAAGTTGAGTTCGACTATAAATACAAGGGTAAACCCCTCATTCTCATTCATCCCCTACTTCTTCTTTCTATAACCCATAATAGCAGCAAATCTTTGCTCAAGCAGGTCCTAAGAAGTCTCAAAATCATAAGTGAAGCAAAAGAAACCAAGAAAAGAAGCCCCGGAGTCGTTATTCTAGGCGTACGAAGCTAAAAGTCCCAATTTCGACCCATTTCCAAGCTATAAGCTCAAAACCAGGTTCCATAAGCTTACAATCTGTTTTCATACCCTTATAATGTTCATATGATCATGCTTAAACTCTTGTTAAAAGCTTTGAACTCAAAAACATATGTGTTTTACCTTTTTGATCCAAACCGAGCTCATGAAACCCTAATTTCATGTTTTTACTTAATCTATAAGCTAAACTTGTAAACTATTGTTATAATCTATCCTAATAAGCTTATCTAACATTATAATAAGTACTTTATTAAGTTTTGAAAGAATTTGAACTTAAAACCCGCGCGTTTTCATTTTGAAACCCTAATTTGACCCGTTTTGATTTCTAGCTTAACGAATCGTTATTTTGAACTTTTGTTATGTTAAACCTTCATATTTTAGCTTATATTAATAAGCTATAACCTGTAAATTACTTTTCAGATTGAAAAATATCATTATAATGGATTTTGGACTTGTTTTGTAAATCATTTCCATGGAAAGGGTATATACTGTAACTTTTGAAAACTTATAAGTACAAGGACTATTTTTGCCATATTTATAAAGTTATAACTATAGGGGTATCTTATGTCACTTTCCAAAGTGCAAGGTTTACTTTGTACATCTTTTAAACTAGAAGGACCAAACTCGTAAAAGTGCAAACTCCAAGGGTATATTTTGCCATTTTCATTCTTAAGGGTGTAAAATGTAACATTTTGAAAAAATATAAAACTGTGTTCAAAACATTATAAGACATAACTTTAATTAACACTT
Organism: Tanacetum coccineum; assembly: GCA_026074375.1. Classification (NCBI taxonomy): domain Eukaryota; kingdom Viridiplantae; phylum Streptophyta; class Magnoliopsida; order Asterales; family Asteraceae; genus Tanacetum; species Tanacetum coccineum. The sequence continues at coordinate 36,367 of BQNB010013154.1, read as the reverse complement.
TACATGCTTATCATTTTTAGATATTGATCAAAACGCTTAAAACCGATTATATCGTATCACAATACTAGGGCGCTTCATATTAAGAGGTTTCATCTTGGTATTATGTTCTGACAGAGTTGTTGGGTTTACGATTTAAAGTGCCCTAGCTCCTCAAACATTTACTGAATGACATCTGAATTATGATGGCCCGAACGGTGATACAATCCTCCATAATAATTCAATCAAAGATGATATTCATTATAATGGTAAACATATACAATCAAACTAAGACTTGACATATTACCCTAGGTTGCGTGTGACGAAGCTGTTACTTTCATTCCATATACCTTTGCTATCAATCAAATTTCCCTATACTGTTAAGGGGAGTTCATAGCCTCACTTTTACTTATTTACATATTTTATAAACCCGCGAGGAGGATACATGCTTGTTACAAACTCTTTTACATACTCGTTTATCTTATAACAATGTAATTACTTTTCAAAGACTCAGTGAGTTCATAGCCTCACTTTTACTTACTTACATGTTTTATAAACCCGCGAGGGGTATACATGCTTGTTACAAACTCTTTTACATACTCGTTTATCTTATAACAATATGATTACTTTTCAAAGACTTAGTGAATTTCTAGCCTCGCATTTCAATATTTCAAATGTTTTATAAACCCGCGAGGGGGATACATGCTATAAACCATGAATGCAATTATTTTTGTATGCTGTCCTGATTTATTATTCCCTAAGTAACTATTTTGCCTTTAAGTCCCTAATATCATGAACCATTAATTACTCTACAGAGTGAGCGCGAATGTTGTGAATAGATCTATTTGGGTTGGACTCCCTGTTGGTGTACCCAGTCATACCGATAACCAATTGCACATCATTAGAATATAACTGCGGATGTTTTGGCAAAGGCACCCGTTGGGGCTATAACGTATCAAACATATCCCAAGGCTTTGGATTCATGAGCTAATGGCAATAATATTGTTTTATAACGGGTGTATAACAATGTAACCCAATATTGAATTTACATTCAAATTATTTAACTTAAACCTATGAATTTCACTCAACCTTTGTGTTGACTTTTTAGCATGTTTTATCTCAGGTAATTAAGCAACTTATGGCATGGGCTCGCAGTGGCACTGGATTTGAAGATGGCTAAATTGTTATCATTCAAACTAATTACATTTTCTTTAGATTCTAGAACTTGTTGCCTATTAATGGCATTTTGTAAAACTCTAATTTAATGAATGATAACTACATTTTCCAAAACGTCTCTTTTGAGTCGCTTTCTATGAATATGATTGTTGTACTATGAAGTAATACCCCAGATTAGCTTTCGCTTCTATATGTAAAAATAGGGGTGTTACACCATAAGACAACAACGAGATACAACCCCGTAGAGCAAACATGTGTTGCAAAGAAACCAGAAAGACAAATCCCAATAGGAGATAGGTTTTCAATCAAAAAGACTTCCGTTGTGCATGAGAAATCAATAACTCCTAGATCTTGTCTTAGGTGGACACTGACGGGTAAATTTTTCAAGACAGTTGGTCTTAAGTGGATTCCTACTGGAAAGATATTCACCTCTAGCACAACTAAGGTTGACAGTGAACCCACAAATGGTTCAAATAACGATATCACTAACAAGTATGAATCCGAACAAACTCTTGATGTCAGTGCAGGTACTCTTAACTTAAGTGCAGGTATATCCTTCAATCCTAAAAAGGAAGGACTCAGATTTTGGTTGCTCAAAAGGCTGATATCTCCAAAACCAGGGCTTCAAGGAATTTTGATCTGATGAACAAATAATGACTTCTGATAATAACAGTTCAGAACTCAGAATTCACGACCACATCAATGAACTGTCAAGTTCAAAGCTGGTTCCAAAAGTTGTTCCTCCAGCAGACAAGACAGCTACATCACGACAAGAGTTGGAATTACTATTTTACCATCACATAACAATGCTGAGGTCAACATGTAAATATTTTTTATAAAATAAAATACAAAAATATAAAATTTCAAAAAGAAAATACAAAATCAAAAAATCAGAAAATGTTTCAAAAAATATTCTTCTCGACATGTCTCTTGGAATCGATAACATTTACGTACCTAGAAATGTTGATTAACATCGACACGGGCGTGTAAATGAAGTTCGAACAGGAGTTTCAAATGTTTTCAAAACATGTCATTTCTAATTTTTCTTGATGACTTGTAATCACTCTCAGATTGCAACTCGGACCCGAACGACAAAGGAGAGTGTACGCATAAGTGCGCTTATCCTTAGCGTTAGAAGAGAAGTCTTCTAACATTTGGTTTTTCAAAAAGTTGAACACAATTTTTCAAGAATTTATTCATGACGATTAAAAAATTTTACAAAATTGCATGTTCAACACTCCATCCCTCATATTGTTTTACAAGACAATTATTCTACATTTGGTGTCATTTTTAAATGAGTCAATGTTTGAGGGGGAGTTTTCTGAAAAACAATGTTTTAATGATTGTTGGATACATCATACCATGACAATTCTTATGTATTCAACACATTATAAAAGGTCTTCATAACATCTAAGGAATAATAATGACTATTAAATAGATTGATTGTTATAAGATGATTTGGTGGTTGAGCATAATTTTTCAAGAATTCTTCGATGACAATTAATAATCTTTCAAAATTGTGTGCTCAACAATGCTAACCCTCAATTTTATATTCATTTTACAACTTGGTATCATTGTTTTTGGTGTCAAACATATGTAAAATCGAGGGGGAGCAAGTTAATGTTCCATCTAATTCATGCAAAGTATAAAAGTTTTCTCCCCATGGTATTTCAAGACAAATTTTAATCACAAAGTATTTCAAAAACTATTTGGTGAAAATTATTATTTAAAATAAGGGGAAAAATGTATTTAAAATGTGATCTTGAAAATAATAAGTGATCTCATCAACTCAAAGTGCTTGATACTCTTTGAAAAAGGTTTTTATGGTTACGAGCTCTTACCCTAACAACATCTATTATCACGACAATTTTAAAGTCATAAGGTGGTAAGTTAAGGTATCTGTCTGATGAACCTACCAAACTGGAGGATCTACCCAAGGACACTTCATAGTTAGAAATAGCAGTCCTTATGTATGATTGGAGATGAATGTGTATAAGCGAATAAATGTCAACTAAAGATTGAGCTAACACAAGACAATCACAACAAGGTGTCAGTAAAACGTCTGGTATGTATTAGAAGGGGTTGAAGAATTAAAAAGAAATGTATGGATAAAGGGTCTAAAGAAAGTAGCCCTCCACACAACTTAGGCAGAAACCGGGTCAATACATATGCTGTCAGAATCACAATGTTGTTTAGCTGATATTAAAAGACGACATCATGGACCTATGTGAAGCAATGCACAACCCTCCCCAGGCATTTGGGTTCTCTTAACAAAACGTGTCTCATTTGTCACGAGATACACACGACTTCTATGACTTTCTCACTACTAAGATTATTGAATTGAATAGGTGGCGGTCTGCTCCAGCCTTCGATTACTAAAACCAAAACGCACTAATCGAGTCTAGAGCCAAGAGATCCATAAATAAATCTCATTAGGACACATTCCATTACTAACACTTGTTGAACACCAATTAGTTCACAAGCTGTTAACAAGAGTCCTATGCATTATCCTTGTGATTGTGCCAGAACATCTGAGTGATACTTATGTACTCACAATGAAATGAAATCCTGCTTGAGCCATCATCAAACAAGCATCTTGGTAGGTGACTTTGTGAGATTTCTATATGAATTAAAACTTTTGTCAATTGAAAGAGAACAATGGTCGATTCAATGTAATCAAACTTGTTCGAGGAAATGAATTGACGGCTTAATCAAAAAGATTGTAACTATATGATTCACTCTTACTGTTTGTCTGCTTTGAGACGTTCTGGTAATGAGAACTAGCAAGGCAATTTGGTGTCAGGACGGACTACGATACATCATGTTGTTATAAGATCCGAACACTTTCAGCTGGAAACCCAGTCAGAGGTAGCATCATTGAATCTACCTGATCACGGCGGAGGGGTAACAGATATGTTATAGCCGTGTAAAGCGTGTCATATGGAACCGAAGGTTAATCTAACCAAATCCGGACGAATGACAAAGCCATATTCGTCCACACGCTTTATTGCTAACTGTTTTATTTCAGGATTCACATAAAGATGGAGATGGTGATGCCTTATTCCAGCTGAAGTCGGATTCATTACCACATGCTCATGCTCATAGCTCAAACTACAAAGACATACTATAAGCATCGAGATTCAAGAATCTGAAACTCAAGGAATTAAAACAAAGACTTCGCACAAACTCTGATATACAAGATCTTCCTTCAAAGATATCAAGTCTATCAAGGAGATAGTTAGCAAGCTTCAAAGAGATGCAAATTGAGCATGTTGGTCAAGACACAAGATCGCAAGGTGGCAAAGACGATCAAGACGGAAGGATAAAGATTTAAAGATCTCGGACGCAAAGACGAAGTCAAAAGACAATGACAAAGGCTAAAGATCAAAGATCACAAAGCATGAAGGAACAAGCCTACAACAAGATAAAGACCAAGACAAAGACAAGAGCTTAACGACAAAAGCAATCTCATTGATCTCACGAAGGAGTGTCAAAATGAACTCACTTCGGGAGAGATTGTTAGCCTCAAAATATTGAGTCGAACAGAGAAGTTCGTTCATTTGGAATATTAGGTCTTGGTCATTTATATATTAAATGTTGTAATAGGCTAGAACGGGTATTGGGCTCATTTAATGTAATCTAATCGGTCACGTGTATCGGGCGAAAGCCCAAGTAAACTCGAGCACAACCCAAGACAAACCCATGACCCATTAAGCCTTCTACAGGCAGGCCCACATTAGGTATTTAAACCCCTCTCCATGTGTAGAGAGAGGGTTGTTGGTCTCATTTGTATCTTGACAAGTAAATCAACCTCCACTTTTTCTTTCTTAACTTTCCTTCTCTACTTTCTCTCTCTACAATTCTTCTCATCATCCAATCTTACTTTTCTTATTCATAATAATGAAGTGAAGTGATTCTTGGGTCACCGACAATAAGACTCATAATAAAAAAAACATCACCGTCATTGAGATAACATTCAAACAAGATGACTCAAAATTCTGCTCAACCCTAACTTCAATTCTATCGCGTTCTAACTCTAACCGAATACATCAAAACGCATCTAATATATCCCTAAACACTTCTGATTAGGTTTAACATCATTAATTTACAAATTTTTATGATCCATAATTTATCCATCACTTTATTGTCACATGAATTAAATAGAAAGTTAAAACAATTAGAGTTTTTAAACATACCTTAATCCTTGATTCTTGAAACCTTAAATCATCAAATTGATCTTGAATAAAAATCTTTTTTTTCTTTTGTTCTTGGTTCGACCGATTAAAAAAATAAGGAGGAGGGATTTTTGTATTTAAAGGCTACACCAATACTCCTAATCCCTATCTAATACTAATTTGTTTCCTAATAAAACTCTTTTTTTCCACCGAATGCTCGAATGATAACTATTATTGTAAGAAAATTCTAGTAATAGTAGGTGGACATCCTAATTGCCACCAAAATCTATCACACACGCTCTTAACATATCTTCCAAGGTCTAAATTATACGCTCACTTTGTCCATCTGTTTGAGGATGATAAGCTGTACTCATATCCAATCGCGTCCCTAAGGCCTTTTGCAATGTTTGCTAGAATCGTGAAGTAAAACGTCCATCTCGATCCAAAATGATCGACACAGGAACTTCGTGTCAAGCGACTATCTTATTGATGTATAATCTTGCCAGTCTCTCAATGCTATAATCCTCTCGTATTGCAAAAAATAAGCCGATTTGGTTAGTCTGTCGACTATTACCCAAATCGTATCATGCCCACACTTCATCCTAGGTAACTTGGTGATAAAATCCATAGTGATCTTATCCTACTTCCATTCGGGTATCTCGGGTTGTTGCAATAAACCCGAAGGCCTTTGATACTCTGCCTTTACCTTAGAACAAGTTAAACATTTACTAACATAAATAGCAATGTCCTTCTTCATTCCTGGCCACCAGTACATATCTCAAAAATCATGGTACATCTTATCCGCTCCAGGATATATAGAGTACCTAGTCTTATGTGTTTCTTCCATAATTATCTTTCGCACACCTCCTACTAACGGAACACATATACGGTCTAAGAACTATAAACTCCCATCTTCTCTCATTTCCATCTGTTGATCCAAGCCATGTAGCTTTTCTGCAAGTACGTTCTCTTACTTGAACGCCTCGCCTTGGGCTACTAATATCGTCCCTCTTATTCCAGATTGAATAGTCATAGCCATTGCTCGTACACGCCTAGGTTTCACTCATTCCTTCCTACTTAGTGCATCTGCCACTACATTCGCCTTACCTGGGTGGTAGCGAATTTCACACTTATAGTCACTAAATAACTCAATCTACCTCCTCTGATGCATATTCAACTCCTTCTGTTCGAATATGTGTTGAAGGCTCTTATGATCCGTATAAATGACACTCTTCCTACCATACAAATAATGCCTCCAAGTTTTAAGGGCAAACACAATGACTCCTAATTCTAGGTTATGCGTTGTATAATTCTTCTCATGGATCTTTAGCTGTCTCAATGCATAGGTAATTACTTTTCCTCTTTGCATAAGTACACAGCTTAATCCTTGATTTGATGCGTCACAGTATACTACAAAATCTTCTACGCCATCAGGCAACGATAGAATTGGAGCATTACACAAATTATCTTTCAAAGTCTGAAATGCCTCTTCCTGTTCCACGCCCCACTCATACTTTTTGTTTTTCTGAGTCGGCGAAGTAAGAGGTTTGTAGTAACCTGCTAACCCCAAAAATGATCGAATTTCAAATGGTGTTGTAGGAGCTTTCCAATTCTTTACCACCTCAATCTTACTTGGATCGACGTGAATACCATTGTGGTTGACCATGTGACCAAGAAATTGCACCTCTTGTAACCAAACTCACACTTGGAGAATTTAGCATACAGCTCTTCCTTCTTTAACAATTCCAACACCAGACTCAAATAAACCTCATGTTCATCCTTAGACTTTGAGTAGACTAGAATGTCATCAATGAAAACGATGACAAACTTATATAGATACGGTTTTCAAACCCGGTTCATCAAATCCATAAAGATTGTGGGTGCATTGGTTAATCCAAAAGGCATAACCGTAAACTCAAAATGTCCGTATATTGTTTGAAACGCGGTCTTTGGGATAACATCCTCATGCACTCGGAGCTGATGATAACCTGACTGAAGGTCTACCTTTGAGAAGTAGCGCACTTCTTGCAGCTGGTCGAATAGGTCATCGATTCTCGGGAGAGGATAGCGATTCTTAATAGTTAACTTGTTTAACTCCCTATAATCAATACACATGCATAGTACACCATCCTTATTCTTAACAAACAATACAGGTGCTCCCTATGAAGAATGACTTGGTCGTATGAAACCCTTGTCTTGCAACTCTTAAAGTTGTGCAAACAATTCTTGCATCTCTAAGGGCGCTAGACGATATGGAGACTTCGCAACCAACGTCGTTCCCGAAACTAAGTCTATGTGAAACTCCACTTGTCGTTGTGGCGGCAATCCCGACAAGGCCACCTTAACAAAATCTCATACTATGGAAATATCACTCAATTTTGGTTCATCTACCATCACGTTACCTAAGGATTTGGCGATTCCTGGAGCACGTTCTCCTTGGACACGAAGTATCTCACCATTTTCCAATGGTATCCTAACCACCTTCTCGTGGCACACTATCTCAGCCTTATGCACAGATAGCCAATCCATCCCCACAATCACATTAAAACTCCCATGATCTAAAGGTATTAAATCTATAATGAACAAGGAAGTTCCTAGCTCTAGTTTGCAATCACGAATAACCCTATCAACTTCTAATTTCTTACCATCTGCTACTTCTATCACATATCCAGGGTTTACAAAACTAGGCTTTATATTTAACAAGGGCGCAAAATCAGTAGAAATGAAACTAAAATCGGCTCCAAAATCGAAAAGTATAGTAACATAGTGATTGTTCAAAGAAAAAGTACCCATCACGACGTTAGGATCTTGGAGAGAGCCGACCGCATTCACATTGAAAGCCCTTCCTTTGACTTAATTCCCATTATTCCTTGAGTTCCAATTTCCTTCAATAGTATTTCGATAATGTTCACGACTCCTACATTCATAACATGTTCCTGGTTCATATGCACCTCTAACAGCATTAATCGGCGCCACCTGCTTAATTGGCAAACGACAATTTCTTGCAATGTGACCCGGTTTCTGACAATTGAAGCACACTAGACAAGGTCTATCTTTAGGATGATGAGCCAAACACATAGCACACTTTGGAAGAGACCCAACATACTCATTCCTATGAGTAGTTTCTACCACAAACCCTTTGCTTACTTTTGCCCTCTTATCATCATTTCTCCCACTTCCATGCTTGCTTCACTCTTCCAAACCTTTTCTTTTCTCATTACCCTTTGTTAGTGTACTACAGCTGACTGCCTCATCAGTCAGTATCCCAGTTCTAAGAATTGCACTTTGGATTGTGGTTGGTTGGGTTACTCGGAGCATTCCCTGAATCTCAGGAGCTAACCTAGCTATGTACCTCTTGATGCATGATGACTCAGGAGTAACTAGATGTGGAACCAACTTAGCTAATTCATGAAACCGATCCGTATAGCCGGCATGATTGGCTCCCACCATCTTATGATTCCAAAACTCAGATTCCAACTTCTCCATTTTATTGCTAGGACAGAACTCCTCTACAAGCAATGCCTTAAAATTAGTCCATGACATACCTATTACAGCTTCGCTATCTCTTGCTTGCACTTGAGTATTCCACCAAGTCAAAGCCTTGTTCATAAACGAGCTAGCAGCATACTTCACCTTTTAGTTCTTAGCACACCCACTTTTGTCAATTACATTCTCCATCTTCTTGATCTATCGGGTAAGTGCTATTGCACCTCCCTTTCCATCATACTCTTTGGGATTGCATGCCATGAACCCTTTGTAGGTACATCCATTCTTCCCACCATTTCCACCATTAGCATTGTTCACATTGTTAGTCACTTGGGTGACAATCTGAGGAAGAATGGTTTGCAATTATTGCGCGATGATAGTAGCAATGTCAGGGTTCTCCTCTTTGTTGTTGTTGTTACGGCTTTGACGTAATGAGGCCATTTCTATATAAAATAAGATTATATACATTAGATGATACAATAAGGGTCATGATATTATCATACTCTTTCATAACCATATACATACATACAACCCATCAACAATAATCCATGTAATCATACTTGCAAGTCCACCCGTATTGTGGCGCATGTATAATTATGTTGGCCACCATAATTATAGATGCCCCGTTTCACAATTGTACTCCCTCCTATGATGACACTTCATGAAATAAATACACCACATAACACATTATAAAAAAACGAAAGCAACAAATCACACAGAGGAATAACCCTAATCATCACTTTTATTAAATTAAAATACTCAAAATCCAAGAGTTGAAAATAACATTCCTAACATGGCTCTAAACGTCAAAATGGAAAAGAAAACAAGCTAAAACATATCAATCACTTAGAACAATACAGACAGTTGCAAGACGCGCGGTTAGGATTAGCTTTAGCTATCTTCTTCCACTTAGGCTTACTACTTGTGGTAGACTCAAGATCCGAGTCTACCTCCTTATCTGATTCTTCATGCTCTAGAGGCTCATCCTTATCCTCCATCAACCAACCATTTATGTTGCCTTCTCGTTGGGGCAGTCGGTGCGGAGCAAATTCATTCCTTTGAAGCTCTAGGTGATTAACAAATCCATACTTATTTAAAGCTCTAGGTTGTTTAGTTGGTTCTTCCTCTCCTGATGAGTGGTACTCAGGGAATTCAGAGATTTCTCCATCTTTTGAAATCATCGTCATTTCCCTTACTAGGATCCATTTTCCTCCTACTTGTTTCTTAGTCAACTTCTCTTTAATTCGGCGCGGATACAAGCCTTTTGGTATTCAGACTCTACAATTCATATGCTTCATCCTAAGCTTCGTCTCTAGATCAGTAAAACACTTGCGTCTAGTTGCGAAGGTGATTCCCTAATGAAACTTAGCATGAGACGCACGAGCTGGAGGAGACATGACTAAAATAACACAAAGAAGGGTATATATTATTAGATCCCCATATTGAGGCGTATATATATATATATATATATATATATATATATATATATATATATATATATATATATATATATATATATATATATATATATATATTATAGCAGTAATGCAAAAATAGCAAAAATTAAAGATTTTTATGTAGCGAGAAAATATAGTAGATACGTACATATACACTTATGCCCTAAAATGCAACTATATGAGGGACTCATAGGTTATAGTCTAGGCCAAACCACCTAATTCTCTATAACCAAAGGCTCTGATACCAAATTTGTCACACCCCGCCAAGGCGGAAACACGAGGCATAACATCATGGATATCGTCACAACACAATGGTGTCAACAATAGAGAATCACTACATGCGTAACTAGAAATAAAAGACACGATGTGTCATGACAATACTGAAAACAAAGGAACGGCATCTTGTATTAATGAAAAAGGGGTCTCATCAATACAATGGCAATGTATCACAAACCTATTAAAAAACATGCAAGAATTCATGCAAGCAAAATAAGAAAAGAAATCAATGAGAACTTCCAAATGCAGCCTAATGGTCTCTCTAGCCACTTTTATTAACTTCAGTATCTTCATAACGCTCACCTGAAAATGATACTTAAAACGTCAACATAATGGTTGGTGAGAGTCATAGGTTTTACGACACCAATACAAAAGATTTAAATCAATTAATGTGATTATAAAAAAACAAAACATGGCAGGACAATTAAGCTGGCTATTATACATGCTAGCATTCATGCAACCAACAATCACCATTGGGACGGAACGTGTCCCTCGATCCAAACCACAAAATATAGTCAAGGAAAGAAATGTCATCCCCAATCCCAGAATCTTGGTACCGTATCCGCACAGGTTCATACCCACACAAAGTAGGCAACATCATATAACATGCAACACATAACATATATTAGCTACTTAAAAGTCCATGAGTAACTTAAACCACATACTCACAGCAATCAAAACATTTTAAAACATTTTTTGCATCATTTCCATCCCAAGAAAACATAGTAAAATGGGACTATGAAAATCACCTGATGCTCCACTTACTTGACAAGATCTTGCACACAATCTAATCATAACAAAACACAAGTTACACTCGGTTTGGCGAATGCCCAAGCCAATGTAACAATAACATGATGGACCTGTAAACCTAACACTAAGTTTATGATCCTTTATATGCATCTCCCAAATCATTTTCATACTCTATATAGTCATAACCATTAACTTCCAACTTTTCAGTTTTTGTCATAAATTTGTAGTTACTTTATGACCACAAATAAAATACTAAAATACCTAATTGATGGTTTTCCTTTCATTCCCTAGTTCCCCAACTTTTTAGTTAGATTCGGATCTGAACGCACACAAAAAAGTTTGACGTCCTTAAAAATACTTTGAAAATGTTTTATCGCTAGCCCTTCGAACCGGAGTTAATAGACATCTAAAATATAACTCATGATACTTTAAGTGGGGGTTTTACTCCCCAAAATTAGACCCAAATCTGACCTGAATTTACTATTTTGACAACTTTTTTTGTGAAAATTATTTGACTAACTTCCCAAACTCAAAACCTTTCAAGGCCGGACTTTTTGGAAACTAGACTCTCTGAACTTATCAATAGGCATAAGATTCATAAAAAAAACGTTACAATCATTGAGATAACATTCAAACAAGATGACTCAAAATTCTGCTCAACCCTAACTTCAATTCTATCGCGTTCCAACTCTAACCGAATACATCAAAACACATCTAATCTATCCCTAAACACTTCTAATTAGGTTTAACATCATTAATTTATAGATTTTTATGAGCTCTAATTTATCCATCACTTTATTGTTACATGAATTAAAAAGAAAGTTAAAACAATTAGAGTTTTTAAACATACCTTAATCCTTGATTCTTGAAACCTTAAATCACCAAATTGTTTCCTAATAAAACTCTTTTTTTTCCTTTTTTTTCCACCGATCGTCCCCTTATTATATATATATATATATATATATATATATATATATATATATATATATATATATAAACATATATATATTTTTTAATTATTATTAATTACACATTTAACCTTTAATTTTATTCTACCTTTTGAACCTTTTCAAATTAAAACTAAATTAAATGACTATAAATAAATTTCATTTCTAATTTTAATTTTACTAACTACTAACACTTAAAGATATAAACACGTATACATATACATATACATATAAATACGTACATACATAGAATTATACCATCATTTTCATTGTCACTAAAATGTGAACAAAATGAAATATCCATAACAACCATAACTTCAATCACAAGAAGACAATCACGCTCCATTGATTAGTAACCAGACTAACATAATATCACATAAACACATAATTATTTTAACACATAATGAAACTCAAGTCAATGCTAAGGGTTGACTAACCTGCTCAAAACATAGTTGTCACATAGGGGAGGTCACTTAATGTTACAAAAACTTAAACCCAACATACTATGTTGAGTCTTTATTCTTGTGCTCGCAGACTTGAATTTATTTCTTTTCTTCTTCTTGTGAATATGTTGTAGTGATCCTTGAGCCTCTTGAGATCATCATCCAATCATAATCTCTATTCGTCATCTTATGATCTTTTTCTATCTTGTGAACTTGTGACTTCTGGACCGACATGCTCATACCTTTCTTAATATATTTTCTTGAAAAGCTTTAATATTGCATCTTTCTTGAGGTTCTTTAACTATAACACTTCGTTACTTCGAGAAAGACGTTCAGTATCAGAGTGACAAAAACTTCTTTGAAATTCTTTGACTTTACTACTTCGTCACTTCAAGAAAGACGTACAGTATTAGAGTAGCAGAAGTCTTGAAACATGTACTTGAGCTTTCAAGATGTCTTTATGTTTGTTGGTCGGGTATGAGCATGTGGCTATGAATTTTGTGAGTTAGCTCAAATCAAGTAATGCGAGTTGTGAGTGGAGTTTCGCCTAAATAGTTAAGTGAAATAGTGGGTTTGTCATTTTTGAGTCCCCCTGTGGATTCCTCCTTTTTCTCCTCAGCCTACGGGGTAGACCAAACAAAAAGGAGTTCGTCACCCTCATATACACCGATAACCTTGTCGCTCTTCTTTCTTTCCTCGCGAGCAAGAAGCACACCAGCAGCCTTCACCTCCATCTTTAAGTATCCTGCATTAAAACAGTTAGCAATAAAGCAGGGGGACGAATATGGCTTTGTCATTCGCCTGTGTTTGGGTGGAGTAACCTTTGAATCTATGAGGATTGACCTGTGATCAGGTAGATTTAATTTAAGAAGAATCTCCTTGACAGAATTTCCAGCTGAAGTATAGAAACTTTCTAACACATATGCATTAGATTTATCAAACTCAGCATGTTCTCATTACCGGAACGTCTCAAAGCAGACAACACGATAAGAGTGAACTAGTGAGTTACTATCTCGCCAATTGAATAGAAAATTTGATTTGAAAAATCAATTGACGTGTCACATGCTAAATTGGTTTTGTGATACATCGAGAGTGTTAATCATTTCAAAATTCATCATCAATCGTCAATTCATAACCTGGAACAAGTTTGATTCTTATAGAATCGCACCATCGTTTCTTTCCAGTTGTCACAAGTTTGATTCATATAGAATCACACAAGTCACCTACCATGAGCTTGTTTGATGTTGGCTCAAGCAGGATTTCCATCTTCACTGTGAGTAATATCACTCGGATGTTCTAGCAAAATCACAAGGATAATGCGTAGGACTCTTAATATATATCTTGTTATTCACATTGTGTGACTTAGCAAGCATAATTTTGACAGGTGTCCTAATGAGATTTATGGATGATCTCTTTTGGCTCTAGACTCAATAGTGCACTTTGGTTTTAGTGATTGGAGGCTGGAGCAGACTGCCACCTTTTCAATATCAACTAACTCGGAGTGAGAAAGTCGATAGAAATGCGTGTAATCTCCATGAGAAATGAAACAAGAGTCTGTTGAGAGACCTTGAGTAGCTAGGGAGGGTTGTGCATAGCGTCACTGGGTCCATGACTGTCTTCAATGTCAGACAACAACTTAGTGTTTCTGACAGTTTATGTATTGACCCGGTTTCTGCCTAAGTGTATGGAGGGCTTCTTTCTTTTCACCCTTTATCCTTACATTTCTTTTTCATTCTTCAACCCCTTCAATGCTTACCGAGACTTCATAACTAACACCTTGTTGGGTTTATTCCAGTGCTAGCTCCATCTCAGTCGGCATTATTCCTGATTCTTACTTTTTCTCCTTTTGTATCATACCTAAGGACTTCTACACTATCTAGTGGATATCCCTGGGTAGATCCCTCTGGTTCTGGCTGGATCATGGGATTTGAATACCTATGCCTAACCACCTTATAACTATATAAATTTAAGTACATGGTCGGTCTTTTAGGTATTTCATCACAATCAAAACCAAAAACATTGAAATTTTCAATCAAAGTGTTTGCTATAGATATCAAAAGATTTACACTTTAAAAGTTTTTCATCATCACACAAAAAAGCTACCCCTTAACATGTGCACCGTAATCGTAGTACATGTTAAGTGTAAAGTGCATTGAGTCCATTTTATATGATCACATTTCAGTAAAAATTAGATTCAATTTAATCATAGTTTAATCACATTTTCTCCCCTTATCCAAAATGTTAATCCCTTGATATTTTGGATATCAATTGATTAAACGTTCGAGGACAAAATGTTACACAATATCTAACAGGAATATTTTAATGATCCCCTTAAATTATGAGGGAATTATATGGTGTTTGAGTATGTTAATTTTAAAAATTTTGAATTTACTAAGAAATTCTTAAAATTCATACTCAAACACTATATATGCCTAAATTTTAAGTCTACACTTTATATATTCACAAGATTATTATATACGACGTTTGACCTGAATGATGAGAACATCATATGATAGAATCATATGGTTCTTTTGACGCAGTTGTAGGTCTCCTTCGTACAATCTCCCACCAACGAACTTTCTAAGCTCCTCATTAACCTTCTTTCTTTCAAGAAGTTATCAATCTGATCTTTCTCTGTCCAAGCACTCTTCGGCATGGCTTCAACTTTCTTTCCAAGTTACGAAAGTCTTTGCTTCAAACTTCGAGTATGAAACAGATTCAGATACGTAAGTAACTTGAGCTTGTGTGGTTGGTGATGTCGGTGTTGATGTTGTCTTAGCTTCCCCCTAAACCAGCAATCCTTTCTTGAGTAGATTCAGAACTTTCTTGCAAGCCGCATTAAGCAGTCTTAATGTATAAAGCCCAGATATCCGAAGAACACAGTTAACCCTTTCAAGAATTTGTTACCGCAACACCAAAGTCAATTAAGTCCCGGATGAGCGCATTTCTCTCTTCAGGATAGTCATGATATAAATTGTAACACCAAAGTCAACTAAGTCCCGGATATCACAATTATTCCTTCTTAAGTAGTCGAAATGGAAACACCTAAGTCAATTAAGTCCCAAATGTAGACATTTCTTCCTGCAGGATACTGACTATTTAAAGGAATCATCATACCTATGTGTACCTCTTTTATCAAATATTTCTACTTCTTTTAAGAATAAGCTTAGGGATTGACCGTTTGAGGAAGCATTTATTGAATCAGCAAGAACTTTTCTCACATTTTAAATAATTATACTCCAAACACTTCCCCCTGGGGACTCAAATGATGCATACTGGCTAATGAGGAGATGTCTCTTCCTCAAAAGAAGGCTAAGGACACTATCAAGTATACATCTACTCCTTCCCCCTTGCTGGTTTCGACACGTCGGAATCAGCAAAACCTTATACGCATACATATTCGAGATTGTGTTTGAAGAATTGATAAGCTTAAATCTATTCCGTGAGAATTAACTTCAAGGCATTTAAAACTATGAAAGTATTTCCAAGCATTCCTAAGTCTTTTACAAACTATGAGGTGTTGGCAATATTGATCGTCTGTAGTTTAAAGCCTGAATTCACTAAGTCTCTAAGTCCATAAAGATTTAAACAAATGACATCTAAAGCACTTGAAGTTAATATAAATTAACTCCCCTTGAAATTGTTATCCGTCATTATCCAAAACTTTATCCATTATTTCATGACTTATTTTGAAAGACCATTTTACAAGATTGTTTGATGACGATTTCTCCCCCTCAAATAATGACTCGTTTTCTATTTAAAGAGTTGTTGTCATTGTTTGAGTGGTCGAATTGTCTTTTAAAAATCTTTATGGAAATATAGGAAGCATGGGTTGTGATGCAAAGTAATCACAAGCCTTTGCATGGTCATAGAGTAGACCATGCCTGAGAATAAATTCCCGTTGTTAGGAACAACTGTCTTTTAGACGACATGTTTTCCTCAAGGTGAAAAGCGGGTTACTATCTGAAATAATAGCAAGCCAT